>QOVD01000802.1:0-11765 GCA_003521225.1 Tuber microsphaerosporum
AAAGTCATCATGAAACTCCACCCCACGAAGATTATGCATCCAAACCCCTAGCGCCCCGAACCCAATATTCCTCCCCAGGAAGTCGTGGCCGGTATTCTTAATCGCGAGTCTGAGTTTCTGCTTGCGTGCGAAGCGGATCGCGTCAACAACGTGCTGCGGGCTCATCACGTTGACACTATAGACGGGGTAGTTGCCCATGTCGCAGTGGGCGCTCGTGGGAGTGCAGGGCCCCTGCGTGGATTCTCCGGTGCCCGCCCACATGGGCATCATTATGCTGGCGGGGTCGCTCGCATGGAGGGTGGAGTTGGTCCAGTGGGTGCGGATGTATTCGCACGTTTCCGAATTTGAAGAATTGGAGGGTGAGAAGCATGGGGAAGCCAAGGGTATAATTTTTATTAGCTGCCCGTCTAGTGTTGAATTGAAGGTTTGCCAGTCTGCTGGGGTGGGGAAGCAGTCATCACTCGAACTCTAAAGTGATAAGATTTTTAGCAGCGGAATTCGTCTAGAAGAGGAGGGGGAAGGAGGAAGGGGGGGGAGATATACACATTTACACACTTCCGCACCGACATTACTATCTCCATAAGTAGCCCACACAGCAGGAACAACTGTTCCCAAAAGGATACCGTGAATTCTCATATCGTACCCAATACCCGTCGCGCTATAAACCTTGAAAATGGTGAACTCAAAACTACTACTTCCTTCCTTATAGTTTTAATAAGAGCAAAGCCCCCGTATCACGGCAGGTCACCCTGCACCTATTTTCAGCTGTACCTCTATGGCCCGTTGGTGAAACCCTCAGGCTCCAATCGGAGCATATGCATCCAGAGCGAATCATTACTTAGCTGAGCGAGACCCGCAGTCCCGTGTATTAGTACTCGTACTCGTATTGTCCGATTACATGCCGCCAAAGTTTAGCCTTTCTTCTTAGATCTAGGTGGCATGCAATAGCACCTCTCTTAAAAAATGCTTCGACAATACAATGCAAGCGCTTGAGTACGGTAGATCCTCCTTCAGCTCTTCAACTACGGTAACTTAAAAAAGGGAAAAAAACAGGTTGTCCCGACCTGCACTTGAGTTGGCAGACGGATCCTTTTTCCCAAAACCTAGCCAACCATGATTATCCGACCCGATCAGATCCGATAGACGATTGAGTTATTGCAGTTAACCTACTGTGCCGGTGCTATGCTACCTTACTGTGTGGTCCGACATCGGGGGTCTTCCTTCCCACGGCGACAACTAGGTTAACAGCCTCCCGCGCAGCTCGTATTCAGCCATAATCCTGGCAACCTTACCACCAGAACAGTTATCGGTGGAATTATCACTACCGGTATTGGTAACTTAGGAAGTCTTACCCGCTCGAAAAGTACCGGTATGATGCCAGAAATGTGGAATATAGCCTTGGCAGGCTTGGTGCCAAGATGCAGACACGTTTCAACTCGTGGAGTACAGTACAG
The DNA here is from genome assembly GCA_003521225.1 of Tuber microsphaerosporum. Classification (NCBI taxonomy): domain Eukaryota; kingdom Fungi; phylum Ascomycota; class Pezizomycetes; order Pezizales; family Tuberaceae; genus Tuber; species Tuber microsphaerosporum. Next base: position 1,455 of record QOVD01000802.1, read on the forward strand.
TACGGAGTAAGCAGGGGCATAATGACTCGGCGATCGTCGAAATTATGGGGAAAGAAGTAACACCACATCGACAAGCTGAGATTGTCATCTTACTGGTACAGCCAAAGCCCATCATCTGCAGAACAACTTGCCAACTGTCAAGGGTATCTGACTGTTCGAGCCAACGTCTGGGAAGAATAAATAAAGGATAATGCCGGTAATAGCTGGGAGGGATAATTCCTTGCTGGACAGTAAGGAAGTTGGGTCGAGCAGCGGAGCTGTGCTGCCATGACCGCCAAGACCGCCAAGGACATGTCCATTCCAGCCGCCCACTCTGGACTGGACGACCTTGGCGCCGCCCTTGAAGGGGTGGACTGTAGTCGACTGCGGCCGACTAGAGTTGGCCCATACACCAATTGAAGCACCCACTGATAGTGCCGGTACTAAAATGTGCGTCTACTCGGCCACGTGAGGACGGAGATGGTAAGGAAGCAAAACAGAACAATAAATTAGACTACTGGTTCGGGTGGCCCTAGTCCCGTCTGACGGCCGTCTACCTCCTCTAGGACGGCGCCAAGGTCATCCACCTCTTCAAAAGGCAGGAAATTTTCCTCCTTCGTCGTCCTCACTCCATTCTGGACGGACTAGAAAACTGGAAGCGTTGGCTATATTCGGGATACTTGTGGAATGGGCAAGTACGGTACAGTACTCTGGTGTGAAGTGGGCGAGCGGCAGATTAACGGAGTCTAGAAATGGCAATGAGTAACATTTCCTTGTCTCTTTTGGGTTCAGAAGGCGCATCCTCTCTTCCGTCTGTACAAGTATTTCCTCCTGGACGTTATCTATTTTACTGCCTGCGCCCAAGCCCTGACAAGAGTGCTGGTTTCAGAAAGGAGTAACCCGCCCCCTAAAGAGATTTCCAGCTTTTCTACTTGGGGTAAGACCGAGCGTGGGTTTACGACAGCGGCCAACAGCCAATTCTAACACCACGATGCCTCTAAACGCAGTAGAAATCAAAAAAGAGCTCTTGGGGGCTTGGGAGATCTATGATACTCTCTAGGCCACAGTGGGCTCCTCCGCCATTGGGACTGATAACCTGCGCCCAATCAACCCGTACTCCCCCATATATAAATGATAGAATTAGTCACTATCGTAATAGATTCAATAGAGATAAAAATGCGTTTTGCTCTATGGCTTGGGCTTTTAGAATTCGCTCGTACTAATAATAATTGTCCGCATTTCTTGTTATCAGCTTTTGAAGATGCCATTGCCCTAACAGTTGTTTATGGGGTTTGGGGTAGTCTAAGTTGCGCAAGAGCGTTGTGGTCTGGAGGGTATAAATTGTGTTCCTGGGGTGTGGCGGCCTGCAGCAATGTTGTAGTAAGCGTTTTCAGGCGGCCAGGCTTTCGGCATATGCCATCTGATCAGTAAATGTTTCGTCTATAGGCAGCAGACATCTTCAGGTGCCCGCAAATATCTAAAGATGCTCGTAGATATCTAAAAAATCCTCGGATCCCATCATAGTCATAGCTTATTACTCGAAAGCCTGCAGGTATCTGCGGTCCAGTCAAGCTCAGTCAGATAAGCCCTTAAAGCCAGGCTATAGCCCAGAGTCCACCAAAAGAGCCCAGGCCAGCCAGCCTGCGCCTCAAGCCTGGCCGGACTGGCAGCTTGCGAACACTGGTTGAGTCGCTCTCGTCGAGCAAATTAAGAAATAGTAAAATCTTGTTGCTGGCTGATTTATGTCCGTACGTCATACATTGGCAGCGCTGTACGTCAAACACCCCTAAAAACTACTGTCTCCGGTAGTCTAGAGAGAAAAGTTTACAATGCCAATGCTTTGGTATGTACTGTACAAGGCCCAGGTTGGCAATCGATGTTGTATGTGATAGTATTAAATACCCCATGAATCGCTGGAATTTTAAGCCTTTTCTTGTTAGTAGGCTTGTTTGTCCTATATACAATGACAGTTACTCACAGAAAACTTAAAATGAAGGGACAAAACTGGGGAATGTGGCTATTTCGTCCTGTTTTGCCATTCGACCCTCGGAGACAAAAGCTAACAGATCATCCAGTACTTCGAGGGTAAGCAGAATAATCAGTGGTATAATGTCCCCGCATTTAACTACATCTAAACTTAGCTGCAGTGCTTGTCGCATACGGATAGAATCTTCCGATGGGCTGGGCAAACTATAGTATTGTTGCAGTGCCAAGGTGGCGCTCGTTCTACTCTCATTTTACATGCACTGAACGGTTTTGGTGTTGTCCAGCCGTAGGCGAAACGATGATGGCAGACTATCAGCGACTTGTACGAGGGGGTTTGGAAGAGCTCAATAAGCATGTTTATAAAAGGGGAGGGTTTTTCCCGTAGTTAGATGAAGAGAGTGTTTTTTGTTTTAATTTTAAATTTTTTCCCTGCGTGATCGAACCGAAAAGACTCATTTCAGCACTGCACCAAAAGGTCCCATGGGAAATAGTACTGGCCCGAGGGAGTGCCTACAGAAAGAGAGGGGGCCCGGAGAAACTTGTGGCAAGAGCATCTCCTGGGTAGTAACCGTGCAAAGGTTCCCGCCACTTCGAAAGACCCTAAGCGACCTTCGAAGAAGCCGGCACTCCCTAAGAGTGCCTCAAGGCTCAACGCAAGTAACAGCTCAACGCAAGATTCACGCTTAATCCAAACCAAAGTCGCACCACACGGAGGTAAAATTTGTAAAAGAGAGGAAAAAAAAGGAAGACTTATTTGCAAAGACTTGAAACAATGTGTGAGAAAGTCAGAAGGGGGTTTAAAGCATCAGAGAATGATTTGTTGTGGTTCGAAATTCTTAAATTCACATACAAATTGAATCTTGCGTTGAGCTGTTACTTGCGTTGAGCCGTGAGGAACTCTTAGAGAGTGCCGGCTTCTTCGAAGGTCGCTTAGGGTCTTTCGAAGTGGCGGGAACCTTGGCACGGTTACGGAGTGCACTAGCGGGCGATAAGGATAAGATCATACTTGAACAGCAGTGTTACACCTCCGCCAGTGGTGGAGTCTGAAGACCCCAGCAGTACTAAGGTAATATTACTGCCGAACAAGGTCGGAGTTTCTTAAGCAGTCATTCTCTAGTTCCTATGATAAGAGCTACGCTATTGTACCAACGGGATATGGAAAGGTGATGCTTTAAGCGACATCCTGTCCCGTTTTCGTTAACTTGAACTAAGTTAGCTCTTTTATCTTTGCTTCTGTGAGTAGAATATACCCTCGTTGATGGTATACTTTACAAGACATATCTTGAGAACTAGCTCTGGGCAGTCTGGCGTTTCATCTTGCCTCTCGTACCTGTAACGTGTACCTTGAATGCTATTTGTTTCTTATCCATTTTGCTCCAACATCGTCTACAGAACTTTGAAGTAGATCCGGGTTAGAAGAGATTTTTGTTCACTACCGTTCAAAATAGAGCCACCAAAAGCTCGTAGATAAAGCCAACAGCTGTGTCGCAATCCTTCCATAATTTTCCACTTCAAGTGCAAATGAACCGCCTCTACACACACTATTGATTCAAAATCAGACCAAGCATTAATTCGAAGCAAAGTAAGAAGTTTTCAATTCACCGTAGAAGGCAGGCATTTTTAGATACCAGTCGTCGTTAAGAGTCATTAAAACGCCCTCACATCGAGTCTCGTACAAATATCAAAATGACTTTCTCCACCAGCCTTGTCAGATGAGTGTTGCACGTGCTATTTCCGTCCAGATTCCCTTAAAACATCAACTTTGCCAGACTCGTGGGGCTGGACTATAATATTATTATAGAAAGTCGGACGCAGCGCCCCGAGTGAGATCACTATAGGGTAGATGATAGACATTACCTAACGTATTCTCCTGTTGCGGGCACAGTGCTATCAGGCAAGCAGTATCCGAACATTCAAGCGCCATTTCGGTATGGGCCGCTCAGATGCGACACAGATAATTAATCATATATTATATCCCTGGGCTCGGATATCGGTACCTTTCTTCACACCTGTGACATATCTACTCGAGTATTGTGCTTGTCCTCGTATGTAGTACAGTACCTGCGTGGACGTGTGCCGGCTGCCCAGCCAGGACACATAACTACTTTGAAATCTATGCTTAGCACGTATGATAGCTGAGCCAAACTTCTTTCTTTTTTTCTTCGCTAATATTGCTGCTGTGCTACCACGGTATTCTTCCGAACATTCTTCCGAACACAGTGTGGTCACACCGCTGGAGAGCAGCGACAAACATATATCATAGTTTAACCTAGGCCCCCATACCCACCGTTAGGGCCTCCTTCCCCATTCGCCAGGGGAATAGGTAATACAGCAGCCCAATATTACCGTATATTATTATAAAGCTTTTTTAAAAACGAGGTATGGCTAGCTAGCTACCGTAGTATAGTGACATAGGCTCCTATATCTCCCTGTAGGTTTAAATTCGCCTGGCACTACAATTGTATCTGGACGTTGCGTGTGTATGCGAGTGTGGTAACTAGTGATACTACCGACTACAAATAGTACGGAACGGGCGTTGTTGGTAGGGTCGGTATGATACAAAAAGGACTAAATGGAGAGGTTGTAAAAAACAGTTACTAGTAACCCATGCGAGCATATCAGTTCTTGTTGATTTGACTCTAAGCAAAACAGTACGAAGACCGCGCAGACATTGAGTCCACAGCGATATAAGATAGAATAACCTCAGAGCAATACAAAATAACTGAACCCTAAACTAAGGACGCTAAAGTTGCCTATCCTAGTAGGGTCTATTATATATTTTTCCTTTTGTCTTAACGGTGGGCTGAAAGCCAGTTTCCTCGGAGTGATCCTCCCCTTTATCCAAAGAGGAAGATTCCGGGCATCCCAACATGAGCTTCAATTATCCTAGCTCTTACGGAACCCGAGCATCGACTTCCCCGCAATGTCGGCGGGGGTCGCTTGCTGCTGGCTGAAGCGCCAACGCATGGGCCTAGGGGTACTAGTAAGTATGGAAGACTTTCAAGTCAAGGATATTAGTATCTGTAGAAAAGTACGTCACGTCGTAGCAGGAATTAGGCTTGACAAGCCGTCAGCAGGTGTAAGCGCTAAACCTGCTCGACGGCAGTATAAAGATTCGTAATATTTTGATCATATAATAGTATAACCAACCCCAAGGAAACAAAAACACAATCATTATAAAGACTTAGGATCCACATGCGCCCTAGGCGGGTACCCGTACGCACTATTTTCGACATCCCGAGAGGCTCCCGGAAAAACTTCTTTCATCTGCGACATCTGCCTCTCATTTGGAGCAATGCTCTCTCTAAATTGAGGGAGCGCGGAGGTACTCGATGCCTCCGCATGTGTTTCCCTTTGCCTCTTGACATGCTGTCCCACAGTGTTAGCCCCCAGACTCGGTAGAAATTGTGAAAGTAAGCCCTACCTTATACTTGATAACTTCATGCCCGAATTCGTCTTCGGTCCGCTCAACCTCAAGAGTAAACCCAATCTTAGGCCATATTTTCGCGAACCCAACCCAATAGATGAATCCTGCCCCAAGGACACAACAGCCCACGGTTGGGAAAACATAGTATGGAATTGAATTGGTTAAAAGTGATTTTCCCCCAATCTCATTTGGCACGAACGGAGCAACCAGCAAGAAGGCGCAAGAAAGGCAGAATATGAGTGTGCAAGGCAACCAAGCATGATAGTCAGTTCGTTCTACCGCCCAAATTTCCGACTGCGAAGACGAATACCGAAGATAAAGAAGCCCACACCCAATGAATACTGCGTCCACTCTCATCAGAACCTTGATAAGATATGTAGGGGAAAGGGGGAAATACAAGATACCCAAGTCTGAGAATAAGTGAAAACCCAGATGAAGAAATCGTATGCGTCCTGAGAGCTAGGCCCGGATATAATAATGACGGAAAAAAGCCAGTGAAGTAGCAAGGCGGCACCCGGGGTACCAAAAGGCTTATCACTAGCCCAGAAGCGAGACCAGGGAAGCACACCTTCTTTTCCGAGCTCCTGCTTGACTGCATAAAGGAATCAGTATCCCAACAAAATATCGCCACCAAGGGCGCTTACCGCGAGAATTGGCGAATGTAACCGCAAGTACATTCCCAAAGGCCGATGCAGCAATGCACAGTGGGATGATCACGGTCGCAAAAGCGTTTCCTCCAAAAACCTTTTTGAAATTTTAAGTTTTGAATACTCGAACTTTGACGCGAACATCACTTACATCTAGGAAAAAATCAGCCCCAACAGTAACTCCTCCATTCTGAATAACACTCTTTGGAAGTGCCGCAAACTGTCGACAGCATCTATCAGTAAACGGGAGTAGCCAGTTAAGAAGGCATCTAGGAGGACAAACGTAGGATATGTTGGCCAAAATGTAAAGGACCGCTACGCCAAGCACAGCGATAGGGGCTGATACCCGTAAAGTTTTCGCAGGTTTGCGAACCTCACCGAGAACCTAGAAGCCATGGTTAATGCATGCGGCCAACCTCCTCCGGTGGATATATTACGTAGTTTGCGTTTTCCCAACCTCTATATACTTGCTGGTTAGCCCATGACTTTTAGTGATCGGAGCTGTGAACCAACATACCGATAACTAGAGTGCGAAAAGTAACCAGTCATTAGCTTCTTATAGTTCGTATATAATGGCCATGGGTAATGCCGTGAGAGTTACCTGTAGTTTACCTGCCAAATCGCGGAGTTAGCGTGACATAATCCCCTCGCAAAAGCCTCGAGCGGTAGAACTTACTGCCAATAATGCTGCCGCCCAGCTCCCGGGGGTGCCAGTTGCGTCGTCTCTTTTCCATGCTTCATCACCATAAAAGTTTTCACTTTGTGGGTTCTTATATCCCTTTCCCGCACCAGCCGCTATGCCTCCCATGATAACCAACACAAGGAGTGATATCTTCAGCACAGCAAATGCGGTCATCAAGTACTTTCCCCCAAACTTAGGCCAGTAAAGGTGTATCAAGCAATTCAGAGTTATGACGCCAATCGCAAGCCCCTTTGAGAGTCCATCAGGCGGGGGAGCAGGAAGCGGCGCGTCAGGCCGGAGCTGGATATTGATAGAGTATCGGCCCGGATTGAGGGAACGAAGAAAATAGGCTGCACAAGCAATAGCATTTCCCGCCGTGTTTCCAAGCAGTACAAACTGTACCGCGTAAACACAGGTGGCAATGTACCTGGGTTTCCGGTAGATTCGCTCGAGCTACAAGTAGTGATGTTACGTTAGCTACGCATAAAGAGAAGCAGTCCAGATTTGACACAAGTAAGAGCAACTGGAGAAGGAGGTAATTACATAGACTTTCTCACCCCCTGAACGAGGTAAAGCCGTTCCTAGAAGCGCCGTCATTATCAGTACAAATAGTGCCGTATAGTTTTATTATACATGGACGCTAATCCGCAAGTTACACACCAAGCTCAAGGAAAACATCCATTCTACACACAATCAGTCAACTGAACCCAATGCTCTGCGATTGCCGAGAAGTTACTCACCCAGAATATGCAAGGAAGGCGCCGAGGCACCATAGCAGCAAAGTTCCCGCAGGCGTCCCAGTCGCCAGAAGTATTGTTGAAGGCGTGGAAAAGATTCCAGTACCTATCATCTTATTGGCAATTACCGCTGTAATGCATGTCAGAGGTTGACTGCGAGTGAGCCAGTTTTAGAGTTCTTACCAGCCGTTGACCAATAGCCCAGTTTGCGTTCTGTACCCTCGTAATTAGCTTTCGCCTCTAAAGCCCCATCACCAAAGTGGCATCGTGTCCACTGCATACGCACCTTCGGGAATTACGAAGGTCTGGGTATCGTATATTGTAGGGTCATCGAATTGGCCATTCGCAGCCCTAACAGTCGCGCCGACAGTGGGGAACTCTGTCTCAAAATCTCCGCCAACTTGTCTAGGGGGAGCATAGCTAGACACATCATCGCCATCGCCAGAAGAAAGCTCCACGCTATCGTGATCCGTGGGCTCGAGGCTTCCAGACATATCCGGAGAATGAGGCAGCCGGACTCACGGACTGTATCAGTTGCAAGTGCCAGGAAAAGAAGTGAGAGGCGATGTTGGATAGTAATTATCCTATTACCGTGCTGTACTCGAACCGGAACTCTGCTGTCTCTGTGAGAAGATGTGAAGAGAAGTATTCTCTACTCGAGTAAGAGCCTGAATGCAATCCACCAACAGGCCCTGTTCGGATTATATCGATTCCCCCGCCAATAGCCATGACAATGCCGAGCCAGCACTAACACCCTGTATTTTTCACACAGGAGGTGATTCTCTCTCGCTCCGCCTCAATCTGCCTTGTGCTCAATTAGCGAGCAGACTATGTGTAACATTAAGCACGCTTCCATCCTGCAGGAGGTTGGGTTCTCTTCTTTTTTATTCCTTTCGAGGATGGAGGGGGGGATGTGCTTCTAGAGATTCCCAAGGCAAGTGCCGTACTTGAGCATCACAGATTACCAGTAAACAGCGCTATATCATATCGGGTAGTATTACCAGTGAACAGCGCTATCATATCGGGAAGTCAGGCGGGGCCGATCCTAATACCGGGGCTCGTATTCGCACATTCGCACAACAAGTGCTGTATTCGAGCACAAGTGCAGTGCCGTTTGACAGGAGCTGAATAGCACCACAAGCGAGAAAAACAAAGGAGCCTCTAAGAGGAACAAAAGCAAAATAGAAAAGACATCCAAAAGAGATGGAATTTATTTGATTTCCAATTGCTATTACTTGTACTATACTTCTATCTCTTCGTCAATAGCTGTGCTATGCCCAAAAGATCTCTTTACAGTAAGAAAATAGCAGGATCTGGAAAATATTCTTCCTTAACTGGAAATGAATTACGACAATTTTCAAACCGATATCTATTCTCCCGATTTCTTGGTCGCCCGGACAGACCAATGGTCAGACACCCCCAAAAGGGTGGTAGCATGGTAACGGAAAAACCTAAGGCTATAGATTGGCTTGGCCGGTGTCCTGTCACTCAGTAGCTCAAATGTCTACAGTAACTCAACGGGGCGAGAACACGGTGACGCGAGAACCCCCATAGAATTATTGAAGGAAGGGATTATCTGCACTCGAGCATGCATTCTCGTTATTAGTACGGTACAGTGGGCTCGCTTTGCCGTGGAATACTGTAAGGCCTCTTGAGAAGCGACGGATTTCGTTGCTTTTTTGGTTGCATTTGGCGTATATTCGGGCAGGTAGTCTACCGACGATAGCCACCACCGCAGTGTACTCAGTATGCGGGCACTGGAGCACCGCGCGTGTCTAGCACCAGTACTTGTACAAGCACAGCATGTCGTCCTACCATTCAGAAGGTTCAAATTTGACACCTTACTTGCGCCTACAATATCATCGCGGCTCTACCTCCGCTCCACAGAAGCAAAAGGAACAAAGGCCGAAATCGGGGGGTTGCACGCCGTCACACACCGAAAATCAAGCGAGCTCTTGCTGCAATGGAGGGGAGGACAAGGCGGATTTCACTTGTCCGCATGCCATCCTGTATGATACTGTGGCGCCTTCTCCTCTCCTTTCTCACGTCGTACTACCGTTATCTATTTCTTGGCCCGAGACCAGGCACACGCGCTGCTGGCTGTTGTTCGCACATCTCATTAGTCACCCTTCCATCTTCCACAAACCGGCACTGTACTAGTACTCGAGTACGGTGCGAGCACATTGGATAGAAGGGTCGTGATGACTGCCCTGCCGCCCTGCTCTTTTACCTTCGACTCCCTCCCTCCCTCCCTCCCTCTCGCCTCCAATCACACATCACTTCCCGCTCCCTAGTAAGGCGGGTCCCCACCCTTATCCCACACAGTCTTCCGCTCCCTCATTCCACCATCGCTTGTAGAAGCTTTCAAGCTCTCTTTCTCCCCCTTCTCGCTACCATTGTTCATGTCCATGCTCATCCCTAGTCATCCGGCTACCCTCTCACACTCGACTACCGGTAGTAGATAGGAACAAGATCAGCTGGAAGGACATTGAATAACGCAAGGTCCGTGCGGCTACCAAGCACATGCAAGTTCCTCCCCTCACCACACAATCTTAGCCCCAGAATCAAACCCACCCTACCTTACAGCAATCTCTCCGATCCTATATCCATCTACCAGACGGCACTCTCCTATCATTGGAACCCTTTTTTTTAAAAAAAAAAAAAAAAAAAAAAGGAAGCCAACAGTCCATAATCCTCAGCAGGCCAACGAGGCCTCACTTCGCCTCTTCTTTCAACGATACCGGCTCAATCGGCCAGAAGCGATAAGGTGCGCTGCTTGTGGTACTGCCTCACATCGCCACAGGTTCCATCTTATTTTCTAGAACACGTTTTCACCTCTGTTTACAAACCCCC
>QOVD01000802.1:15963-43010 GCA_003521225.1 Tuber microsphaerosporum
GGGTATTCTGGGAGGGTAAGGTGGAAGGATTGAGTACGGTAGGACTATGAGAATGGGGAAAAGTATTTATGGTAATCATAGTGTCCAAGTGATACCCAGCAATATAGCGATTACAGAAGGGAGGGGAGTGGGCACTGTATTCAGTGAGGCGGAGGGAAGGGACCGAGAGTATTTTGGGCAACTAGCACGAGGAGTAAAATTTCCCAGAGATAGGGGGGTGGCAAGGCAAAACGTCAAGTTTGTATGATATGATAAAGCCCCACCCACCCATGTGTGCACAGTATGCTATTTTCTAACATGATGGTTCCTGACCACTCGTGTCCAATCGTGCTCACGCTGACGGTACAGTAAGTAAGTAAGTTAATGTGGCTGCGGTACCGGTAACGGTAGAGTGCGGTACGGTACAGTACTCATGCATCATCACTCGCTCTTTAAAACTCTATTTTAGCGAGATTACTCACTCACTCACTCACGCCTCGGTGGCTCAGTGGCTCGGCGGTTACGGTAGCTAGGTTAACTACGGTAGCTTAGCTTAGCGAACTGTATGATAGTTCGGATCTGGTTGTCTCCTCCGAGGGGCGCGCTCACGCAGGGATGGTTCTAGATCTCCGTTTTGGGGTGGGAACTCCGAGGCGGTAGTAGTAGTAGTAGTAGTAAATAGAAAGAAAGAAGGAAGGAAAGAAGGAAAGGGCCTGAGACCGGATAGCGGGGGGGGAGGAGGAGGAGGAGTGAGATGAGATAATTGCCTTGAAAGTTTTGTTGAGTTTGTCGGTATGATACTGTGGCGGTGGACCCTCCCTCCCTTTCTTTCTTTCTTGCACTCGTACGATACTAAGGAGGAGGAAGGAAGGAGAAGATCAAAGCGATACCCAATTCGATGAGCTTAGCATCGTACCATAAAGTTATCATAATTCTCGTGCCTTGTTATTGGGATGGTGCCTAATTTTAATAATTAGATCTAATAGGCAAATTGGTTGAGTCGAGATGAATTCTACCGTGCCATGATATATTTTTTTCCGGATAACAACTGCAAGGGTAAGCAGGGAACAATTGACCTGAAAGGACAGGGATGCACTTATCTGGTTAACCTTAAGTGATTGTTCAACAACTATTTTTTGTGCCGGACCCTGTATTGTAACCAAACTACCGGTATCTGACTAGAATTATTTTTGATATGCGTGCCTCTCTTCATACAGTAGAGATCTACATACGCACTCATAATAGTTGGTCACGGGGTGGATAAGAGGAAGGGGGCTTTTTTCTTTCTTTCTTTCTTTTTTTTTTTGCTCCTTCCTTGGGTCGAGCAATTCGTCTAGGCTGCAACAACAATCATCACTCCTCCTCCTATCATACAACGTCTACTGATACCATTGAGGGTTCCTTTGTCGTTCACCGCGATGCAATATAGAACGTATGATAGATGTGGTGGAGTTGGTTGCCAAGAAATTCAGCTCGGAATAGCATCATCATAACTAACTTATGGGAAAAACCCGGTTTCATGTTTTTTGTTTTTTGTTTTTTGTCTCGGTCTTTCCTTTCCTTCCTTCCTTCCTTCCAGGATCCTTCCTTCTTTCTTTTTTTTGTTTCGTGAAGGTCCCATGATTACTTTTCTTTTTTTTTTCTGTTAGTTAGTTAGCACTCGTAACAGTAGAGAGGGGAAAAAAGAAAGAAAAAAGTGAAAACAAAAAAAACTTGTATTTTGGGTCTACAGTAGTTATTCGGATGATATGGTGCTCTGGACCTGCGGGGCACTTCTGATATATCTATGGTATGGTATCATAATTGTACGAGTACAGTACTTCCCCCACTTTTTTAATTTATTATTGCTACCTAATAAGGCGAGTTTAGTCCGGTTTTTTGGGATTCGGGAATGACGACGGTGACTCCGGAGGGTTGAACTGATGATACTACGTTTAGCTATTGTACTCGAGTACTGCAAACACCGTACCTATCACGAGTCGCCCTCCTGTTTTCTTCCTTTCTTTCTTTCTTTCTCCCCCGGCTCCAGACCATTGACCGGGTCCTGGGGGGGGTCTCCGTTTCTCTCCACTCATGTATATATAAAAATAAAAAAGGAATAAAAATAAACCCCACCTGTATTGAACTCTATCTTGTACGGAATGTTATTGGTTCGCTCAAATTCCTACGATATCCCAGTAAGCCGCTATCTTTAACATACTGGTAGCACGATAGGGGGCAGAGCGATGGACCCACCAAAAATGTAGTGGTAAAACATCAAACTCTGTGGGGCTGTTCGCCATTCTGTACCCCACCTATGTATAGGGCACGCCTAATGAAACTAACAGTTCTACAGTGAATCACATTGGCGGCCAGCGGGTGGGTCCAGTATCGTACGGTGTTCGCAATTCTAGGCATCCTACCCATTTCCAAAAGGGGAAAAGTGGGAAAGTAAAAAAGGGCATAGCAATCTGCCACCTTTTCGGGTGCGAAGGGAGCTTACGCTGATCGTGTCTTGGACATCGGTTAGGTTGGATTAGTAGTCTCGGGTGGTGGTGTGGGGGGTGGTACCGGTACCGTACTTGCAGATCATTGTTATTGTCATTGCGTCATGGTGGCCGCGCATGCCCGCTGCTGGTGCTGGTCGGGGGTCTGATCCCACACCGATCACGCACTTGCGCAGCGGCGGGCCGGCGGCGACGTGGTCGCCTTCCTCGGGGCGGGCAGGCCCGACGATAGCGAGATTCTCCAATTCGTGTTAGACTACCGTAGTGATTGCGGTGCCTCCTGTGCTCGAGTACTCCCCAATAATCCCAACAACGTGCACCGCAGTCTAGCTAACCCGGGGTACCGTCTCCTGTATACTTGTTCCAGGTACAGTCGTCTTCAACCAGGGGCATCGCGGGAAGCGGCGGGTGATGAACAGGGACCAATAACAACAGGCATTTTTTTACTTTGGCGGACTCACTTCCCTTTGCCTGCTAATACCACTGCTTTTTTTTTTCACCCGCCAGTTTTCGTCACGCCCCTTTCGTCATGCCCTCGTCGAAGACCGTTGCCAAACCAAAGCCCGTACACACGGGATAAACATTCCCACTTAGCCAAAACCATACTATGCTATATCGAGGCGTGGGGTCGGGGGAATAAACTATCCGGAATATTCACTCGTCCTCCCGGAATATTCACTCGCCCTCCGGCCGGCCGATGCTCCCTCCACCCCGGTTCGCCCCGATTCTCCCCGGTTCTCCGATAGCTTACCGTACCGTACAGGAAGATGATGCTGTATCCGTTGCTTTTTTTTTTTCGTAGTCATCGCATAAGTGTGAGGCGGATAAACGGTAGGTCAACCCTGACCAGCATCAGCCCCGTCACGGTAATCTCCACTTGGCACGGGATGAGCGACCCAAAGAGCAGATATCAGCATGATGGGCGAAAATGCAGGTACGCTCGAGACGACGATCCGGGCTAGAGCCCATCGGAGCTGAAGTGTTGTTGCACAGGGAAGGGTCCAAAGCCACCTTTTCTTTTTTCCCCTTCTTCTCCCTCTCGAGCTACGGCACATCAGAGGGAGAGCTCTTTTTTCACTTGCAAGTTGCTACGGTCAGGCGTTCTTGTGGGTTTTGGTAAAACGTCATGCGGTTTTCCTCGACTTGGCGTGAGATTCGACTGGGCTAGGTCATACAGAGTAGTTGCGGTGATTTAAGGGTTTCGAATCAAGGAAGGTGATGAATTTCGCTTATTATTGCGCTACGGTATGGTAGTCCTGATTGGGCGGCGTGACTTTTGAGACTATTTCCACACTTCCTAGATGGCAGTGCTCACAGAACGGCACTTTTCAAGAAACCTCTGTATTGTAAGGGAGATGATGTTTGTGAAAAAAAAGTTTTAATTATTGTTTTTGCTGAGATTGCTTGTCAATGCGGCTTCGATAAAGGTGCAAATAGGAGGATTCGTACTCGCTATGCGTTGTCCTTGTGAGTGAGTGTATGATACGTATTATACCTACTCTCTTCTGTTTGATTCTGGAACGGTCGAGAACGCGCGTTCGTTGGAATTAGTTGAGCAGTGTACTCGTACAGTAGAGTAGAGAAGAGAAGAATAGAATATTCGAACCATTGCTGTCGTCGTGTCGCGCACACCTTCTTACCCTGTCTAGAGTTCTAGAGTGCGATTGTCCAGCATCCCTTAGCGTGCTTGCAATTGACCATTGACTTTTTTCATTTTTTTCAGTCAAGTTACCCATCGCATCGCAGCCTTGTCGATCCCGCCCTCATTAACTGAATACAAGCAGGACACCCCACAAGCATTAGTACCGGTACCGGTGCCCGAGCACTCGAGCACTCGAGCACTACCGCCTGTAGCTGGGAAGAAGTGCCAGAATACAGGGGTTGTGAAATTGTATGGGCACCTCAGATGCGCACGAATTCCTTGCCATAAATATAGCAAATCCCTGTTTTTCGGGCACCTTTTGCCTGCGACGAGCATCTACTCGCACCCTATGCTGAGCTAACCCCGTGAACGAGGACACGCCGCCTCCCCATCCCATGCGGCACGCCGTCCTCATCAACCGTGAATCCGTGACCCATCCCTTCTCACTTAAGGCCCCTCGCCTACCATTTATAAGCAGAACCAGCTGACTAACACCCAAATCCCACCAATACCGCAATTCCCAACCCACACCTAACCGAATCCCGACCAGGACCCAAAACTAGAACAAATGAGAACCCAGCCTGGCCAAGGCCCACCATGATTCGCACATTGTGTGCAAGCACGTAGAGAGTTTTGGTTTTTTTTCTGTCGTCCGTCCAAAAGTGCCCGCCGTCCACACACACGCACATACCCTGCTTTCAAGGGAGTGATCTGCAACAGGCAAACGCAGGAACTGTGGTAATGAGAGGCGCGGAGGGTAGGTGTGGAAGAGATGATGGGGGAGGGGCCTGGATTACGGTAACGCCTAGGGCAATGTTCGCTGCGCTGCGGATTATTAGATGACTGAGTGCAGGCAACATAAGTTAAGTTAGTAACTTGTAGAGGGAGGAAGGGCATATATAAAGATGGCTAGCCGTTCCTCAGACAGAAGGCTTTTTTAGTTTGTTTTTTGTTTCCTCAAAAACCGGACGAGCTTGTCGCTGCTACCATCATTACTCATTGCTACCACTTCTACACCACATTTAAGACCAGACGAACGAACGAACGAACGAACGAGCCAACAAGCAAGCGAAGAAAGACGCGATTATCATTACAAGAACACAAAACACAAAGCGCAAAGGCAGTAAAGAACAATCCATCTTGCCAAACATGCCTCAGACTTCCTCTCCGTTGCCTCCTCCAAGGCCAACTCCTCCACGTTTGCCCACGCCAGACCTTCCTCCAGTGAGCTCGGGAATGTTTTACTACGTATGTTTCCCCTCTCCCACCACCAACCCCTTCTCAAACATTATCTAACGTTTTTTTATCTATCAGGGCTCATAAAACACTCACTCCACAAAAAACCAAACTTTTTTCAAACAAAAAAAAAGGATCCCTACTCTACTCTACCAAACTCTATGGAATGATGTTTTTTCCCCTCCTTCCATCTCCTCCTCCTCTTCGAAAATGCATCGAGCAATGATTGCTCTGCATTGGTTTCGTTTCGGGAACAACTAGTTTGTCACCATCATAGCTTGCCGGGAAGAAAAATGCTGGCTAGTTAGGTGATTGCTACGCCTTCTCGGGGAAGATTATGACCACCCTTTTAGAGGCTTGGGCCGATCGGTATGGCGAAATGCTGTATTTCTACGTTTACGTATCTCGTATTTTGTGCTGTCTTTTGGATTTGGAAAATGGCGGAGTGGAAAGGTTAGAGGGATGGTGGGACAGGAGGGAGGGAGGAAAGCAGGAACGCGGGGAGGAACGGACCGATCGATGGTGGAAACAGAGTGAAGAAAGATCACGGTGGGGGATGAACTGGTTTCATTATTATTTGTTTATTTCTATTACTCGATTTCGTTTATTGTCCTGTCTGCTTTATTCTATTCTATTTTATTCTATCTATTCTATTGTTTTGCTCTGTTCTGCGATGTTTCGCTGCGTGCTTTCTATCAATGATACAATCTATCCACCATCTCTCATCTCCCCCTCCATCTTCCTCCTCCCAATGCCCCCAACCCATCCTCCTTCCTCCCTTCCTCCCCCCCAATTCCCTCCCACAAACCCACCAAACCACGCGATTACACTCCCCGACTACGCCCCATCACTTACTCACTCATTCACTCACCAGTCACTCACCCATAAACCCAATCTTGCGGCTTAAAAAGTCCCGTGCATCATAATAAGGCTTACTATATCCCATCCCATCCCATCCCACACCCAACAGATGCGTCTCACAAACCCCTGGAAGCTGTGTGTCTGGGTTGCAACCATCTGCACAGCCGCCGGGCGACTGCGTAAGGCTGAAATTGCCGGATATTGGGAGTGGCTTGGCGGTCATGAAATCTCACTCGATTAGTCTCTCGGGGCAGGGAGAGAAGAGGGGATTGGTCCGTTGGTTGGTGGGTTTGAGGCGGTGGGGTGTAGGAAGTAATACGGTGTAGTGGGTCGAGGGAGATGAGTGAGGCTTGCGAAGGGGAAGGGGAAGGGAGATGGGATGAGGTGTTAATTTGGTTTAATTGATGGGACCGTATGAGGTGTGTTGTGTGGTGGGTTGTTCGTTGTCACCTGCGAGGCCACCAGCACACCCATCGCCTTTCACACTCTGCTGGTGTTTTCCTCAGTTGCGGAGGACAATAATTGGATTGTTAAGACGTGGCTTGGGCAAGGAGCCACTCGAGAACTTGATGAGCTGCCAACAGAATTATGCGCGCATAGTGCCACACCCCGAGTGGCCTCGTTCGTGGCTGATTTTGCTACATACTGGTAGCCCTGAGGCGCACTTGGATTAAGGCCCCTTTCACCCTTTTCTTCTCAGCTTGGTTGTGTGAAAGCGAGTTGGCTCGCCTTATAATTTCCATCTCTAGCCTTATTTCTTGACATCTGGCGTTGGGCCATCGGCTAACGATATTCTGATGTCCGGATCTGTTCGATAGGAAGCATTGATTGGGTGCATACTCGAGTGCTCGTGTCTCCGCGCCAAGAATTAGCTCCCTTTCCGGAATAGTTACTATACAGGCCTGTTCAACGGGCCGACGTGTGCCGATTCTTGGCACGGGGACACAGTACTCGAGTACCGTACTTTATTCTCCGCCCACCCACCCGTTCGCACGCCACCCATAGCACCGGAGCAACAACACTCGATACCTACCCATCCACAGAATGCAAGTATTGAATATTCACCGCGAGAAAAATTCGCGAACCCACTACCTGCACTCTTGAGTCCATTCTAACCTTCTAAAATATATATCCATGGGAAAAGTGGTGATACTATAATATTATCTGAGCGATTTGGCTTTCCTCCGGCGGGAGAGAGAATATCCATTAGCGAGTGATAACGAGTGCATACTCCCGGGATGCCTATGTGGATATATTATATAATCCTTTCAACTACCCCCTCCCGGGGATTGACGTTTCCCCTAACTTAACTAAGGGGTACTTGGCACAACTGCAAAAACACAAGTTGCGAGCAACGATTCGAAAATCGACTAATAGAATCTCCTTAAACCCACTTATATAATCTATTTTAAGGGCCATGATTGGTCACTTTCCGGATCGTCGTCGCAGCTTACCGCATGTGCCTTACGATTTGCAGTTGTTCCAAACAATCCCCCCCTCTCTAAGTGCCCCCCCGCGATTCCAGCGGGGGGCGGGGCGGAATAACGGAAGATCATTCTATAGGACGCCTAGAAGTTCCCCCACTATTGGATTAAATTAATGAAAGGGAACGGGAAAAGGAAAATGGAAAAATACGACAGAGTTTACTGGGAGAGGTATGATAACTTCAATTTCAGATCTAGATTCTTGATTTGTGTATTTCACGCTATTGAGTTAAATTCTTAATTGATAGTGGGGACTTTGGAGATTTATTTGTGGGGTACTCGAGTACAGTGCAGTGTGAAGAGGAGGGTATGATATCAGGATAAGCCACTAGCGAGTGAGTGGTTGGATGAGTGAGTGAGTGAAATATTATCTCAAATAGGGGATCTATATACTCACCCCTCGGAAAAGAATATATCTATTCCGTGTGCTGTGCTGTACTATACCGGGGAATAAGTTTCGCTTATCATCTCACTGCAGCAAACCCCACATTAATTAACTTTGGATGCGGTTTGAGTTCGAATTGTGATACCTGCTATACTAACTAACTTGATAACTATGCTACAACCAGGCTAAAGGTTGGAAAGAATATGAAAAAATACTGCTCGAAACATTTAGCTTCCGTTTAAGGTGTGACTGGCCATCATATCCTAAAAATTCAATTCCTCTCGCGGTCTGCTATGTTATAATATAAGACCGACAAGTAGTTTCTCCTAGTTGGGGGTTTGGGTTGAGGAAATCCTCTGCTTGAGATGCTCCGAGTGGATATGATACATATATGATTTATCTTCCCCGGGAAACGATATAGGGGAATGACTTTGTTGATTGTTATACTGGATGATATGAGATTCTTGCGAGGGCATGGTAAGGTATAGATCTAGGATTAGATTAGCTCTTTGGGAGGTTAGTCGAATAGTGTTTATGGGGAAAGAGCTGAATATGCGGGCATTTGGTCACCTCTTTCGCATATATACTTCTGTGTTGTGATGGGGGTGGAAGTGCTAGACTTGAGTTAGATGTTAAGTCTAGTCTCTTACTTATGTACGGTAGTTGTAGTACGATTTTGAGAAGTGTGGTCTGATCATCTTATAACGTAATCAGACCCTGAGGTGCCAAATTAGTGCTCGAGAACAGTATGTACCATGCATATCTTATTTCAACATCATGCATTTATCCTGGTTGTAAGTTACCTGTCCGGCGTCTTCTAATCTTATGTCTTTCACTAGACATTATATATCCTTTACTAGGCTGGAAAAAAAAGATGTTTACAACGCGATAGAAAGGGAGAGCACAGCTTGTCAGAGTGAAGATAGCTAAAAGATTTCTTACTTTCAGGACCCGCGGCTACTTTTCCAAGACAAAGGAGGCAAAAGAAATTCTTTCATTCTTTTCTGCTACACCTCCAATCGCCAACCTTTTTAAGGTCTAGAGTTGGATTCTACCACCTCGTAGCAGGATTGGTAAGCCCCACAACCCTATTGATGAAGGCTAGGTTCTCCAACCTCCCAGTTCCAATAGGGCAGGATTTTTTAATCCTCCTATCCTACATGACGGTTCGTTCAATAATAACTCCTTTTAAGCGTGAATTGAACTCCTCGGCTCCTGCTAATTGCGACAGAAGGTTAATTGGTTCTTGATATGTTAACCACTGCCCCAGCTAGATATTTCATAGAATATCAACTTAGAGACTAAACTGAAAGCTAGATTTCGGCAAGTTGTTAGTAGATTTCAACAGAGGTCTTTTTTGCTCCTTAGATGCCTTCAGTGAGGGGTTCTTTATAATTTTAAATGGAATTAGTCCTTTGTGCACGCATTACTGCCCCATAGTAAAACATGAAACTACATACCCCAAGCGATACTAGTCATTCAGGGCCACTCTCTATCTATCTTGGGTCTGCTATCTGGTGTCTACCATAGGGTATTAAAGAGTGAGAGCCTAGAGAAAATGTGAGTGGCTCGGTAGAATACGTATGGCTAAGGAATATTCACTTTGTTTCTATCGCTACATGCGAGAAAAAATGAATACTCGAGCTGCTAGAGCCTCCATCACAGAATATCATCCAGGGCCGAACATCTCACCGGGAGATTTCACTCCTGTCCCTCGCTCCTCGGAAAGGGAACTAAATGAGTGCGATTTTGAGCACGAAGATATACGGCTTCAGCGGCGGAGCGATACCGGACCTTCAGAACAAGTGTACATATCTGAGACGTCTAGTGAACTTCTTATTCCTGCTCCTTCACCATATGTCATTCTCGTATTCGATTCATCTGAAAGTTGTTTTTTTTTTAGCACAGAAGGGGAGAGATATCATATCTCTCTTTAATATAGCCGTGCGCTAGTACGGTGGAAATATCGGGAAAGTCGGGAGGGAGTTTATCACCGATGATGGGAGAGGTGTAAACATCTTGCGTCCTTTTTTTCCCCGCTATTATTCTTGTGGGTCAAAAAAGCGGAGGAGAGAATGAAATTAACCGTGATAAACTCCCTGACTTTGTTGCGGAAAGGGCACCTAGTCTGTCGTGCTCGAGGACGTCAAGAGAAGCCTACTATCCTAGGCTAAACCTGGAGGAGAAGGAGCCTATGGGACTCCCGGGTAGCAGTAGTAGTAGTAGAAGTGACACGGGAGATAGCTGACAACCGTGCTAACCAAGATGCCCCGGGAAAGAGACTTTGCGTGACCGGGGGCCTATTCCCAATGGGATCCAAGTAAAATAGAGTATATTCGAGACGGGGTGTGCTTTGGAGGTTTCTATCAGGTGACTGACCGAAATGTCCTTGACGAGCCAGAAGCTACGATAGGTTAAGAATGTTTCCAGAATCTTTGTGAAAGAACGCAAAAGAGATACCATTGGAGGGGTAAACGGATCGATCAGAGAGTTGAGGCCTCCCTTACTCGCAGTTATAAGGAGCTGAGGAAATACTAGACTATTACCAGCCCGAACCCTTGTAATGGGAGGGACGGACCATAGATGATAATCCTTATTTTGAGGTCCCCAGACGGCCTCTAGAGCACAGGCTAAGGACTGGAGGCATTAGGTCCCAGGCGTCCTGTATGATGCGGTAATCGCTACTAATCAACCACCGTCCCCCACAGTCCTTCCTATTCCTCTTACTTGGCACGCTACTCTATTCCCCCGTCACTCAGAATGGGCATTCTGATTAGAACCCACCCGGTTTGGGCTCCCTTGGGCCTTGGAACACGACAAAATTTTGCATCACTTTAGGCAGCAGATTGAATTAGAAATTTTACCTCGAGTAGAAGGGTATTCACGATTTAAGCTTGGAGGGTTTTGTACGTCGGTATATTCATTCGGCTGGTTCGTTTGGTTTTCGGGACTAGTATAGGTAGAGGTGAGCTCATGGAACGTCACTCGTACATTTCCCCGTCTAGCCCTTTATCTTTACTGGCCATCCGCTATCGTAATTAGTAGCCTAATTCCTCCTAAATGCCTTCATCTCGTCCTATAGGGTCCGCATTTCGACTCAAATACGGCCGTCTTAGGGTATTGTCGTCCTACATGCACTATGAGAGGCAGCGCCCCCTCAGGGATTCTCACGATATCACCTAGGAGAAGTCAATGATTTTGCCTTATTATCTGAAGGTATTATCACTCCCTTGATGTATTTTTAAGCAATTTGGTGCCCTTTCCCCCGCCTCACCAGATGACAGCTCACTCGGGGGGACCAGAAAGGGAAAAAAAGCTACCTATCGCTCACAAGCAAAAAAAGGCCAGCCAGCCAGCTCACATGTGTTAAATCATTACCCTACTCGGGCACGAATTTAAACTCTATCCCCAAGCGCAAATTCCCCCCAAACTTCTGGAAACAGCATATCCTAGACCCTATCTGCAAAGTATCTCTCAAGATCATGGCCGTCAGCTTTTTTCAATCGCTCAACCCAGATAGCGCAAAGCTGCTCCCCCCCGTGGCCGCCAAAACGGCAAGCAAAGTCCCAATCCTGCTGTAAATCCAGTAAATACATGAAACTTCAGATTAGCAATAGGAAGGGGTGAAAATAGAAAAAAAAGATATCAATGATCATATAAAGATTGGAAAACTACTAACCTCCAGCTTGGCTAAGAGATAACTAAGCCGAGCCTCGATTAGGTTCAACATATGGTCGCTATTCAAAGTAGCTGTGCATCCGGTTATAGTAGCGGAAACAAAGTCGCCTGCGGTCTTCCGCGCGAGACCTTGAAGCACGTTATATGGGCCCCCCCACTTCAGCCGGAAAACGGTGTAAAGTGTTTTTTCAATCTTGCTGAGGAAGTGCTAGTATAGAATTATCAGCAAGAAATGTGCAGTGAGAGGGGTGTGAGAGCCAAGGATTGGTGACGCGTACAGATGCCATACGCTCAACACCCCTCGGGCCGAAGCAAGCCACAGTTGACTGAATCAGTGGCCTTGAATATTGCAAGGCTGGGATGCTAGTGGTGGGGAAGCTGGGCTTCTTGCGTCTATGAGCATTGCAATTAAGAATCAAGCTGGGGACCTTAGGAATTCTTGGATTGGGGCGTGCTGGGAGAGCACAGCTGAATTGCGGCGGAGCGTATAACAGTGTAGATGCTGGGAGTGACCCATGGGTTTGCACAGCAGCTCCGAGAGGTGCTTTGGTCAAAAATTTGGAAAATTCGGGGTAGGGAGACATATAGCACGGCATAGTGAGTAAAGAGCAAGTGTATCCTCCTTTTTTTTTCTCCTTTCTTGTGTCAAGGGAGGAGGATGGAGGAGTAGGAGGGAAGTTCAGTATAGAGGATTGTTTTGAGAAGATTATAAGAGTGCCGTTGCAGTTTCTAGCCCTTAGGAATTTACAGGGCTGGACAGGAAGCGTGGGAGCAGTGAATTGGGGTTCAGGTTTTGGAACATGTTCTTGAGTTCAGAATGTAGGCCACCTATCAGTGAGCTCCCCAAACGTTTGTATGTATGATAAGCCTGCTGGGCTGGTTCCTCGCAAGCCGTTCCGAATACTGTACGCCTAAAGGTTCTACACCTCCGGTCCATAAATCTAGACGGCCTATTCCAATGACCCAACACTCTTTGTAATTGGGTAGCAGCGAGGTATCTTCTGAGCTTCTGTTCCCTTAATTGGCAATTTTCTCAATGTTATATTATAGTTGTAAGGGACTTCGGCTCATTTTATGTTTGTGAAGGATCATAGGGCCTCACTCGTATTATTGCCCTCCTCAATCTTTGTGCTACCTTTCTTTCGGTAGTATCATGCCACCCCAGGGAAAACGCGACTTCAATCCCGCGACCTGAGTATACTGGATTCGCCTTTTTTTCCCTCCATCATAGTTTTCAAGCGGAAGCTCCTGGTGATAACTGCAAAAAGTCAGGCCGCGCATATCCTTCATGAGCTTCCCCAAGCCACAGCTCTACTGTACCTGTCCTACCGTGTCTCATCCGCTGTTCCTCGCTTTGGTTTCTACGGTAGACAGGGACAAACGAGGCAAGAAGGCCCCTCCGATCTTAAGTTGAATCCGGGCTCCAATTGAGTCTGGTGGCCATCTAGCGGAAAAGCCTAACACTAAAAATCTCAGAATCTGAACTGAAGCGGGAGCTACTATAGTGACGATAAGGATCGGAAGTTGCCGCTATCGGTCGGCTTGGGTTTCAAGGAGTACTGTCTTTGCAACTTCCTCATTGGATTTTAGGGTTCGGGTCTTCGCGGCAAAGGTTCTACGACATATTGACATTGTGGTATCATAAATCGGCGAGACGCTAGTGGCACAGAAGCTCACTCGAGAAAACTATGGTAAGAGTGAAATGAGGATCTTGGGGAGAGAAATGGCAATTGAACTAGGTGCATTCCGGGAAATAGCTCGATGACTTACGATGTCCTAGGGATATAGGGGGAATCGGAGTAGAAGTAGAAACCAAATAATGTAATCACCGGGTTGTCAATACATTGCTCATCATTAAAAACTATCCGATTGATATCGAGTATAAACTTTCACAATCCCAAGACCTTCCTCAAATCCATCACTTCCAAATGACCCCTGGTATTCTTCATCCTATGACACCAGACTAGCCTTCCATTTTCCCACATCCATTCTCCGCCGTTCTATATAGTGGTGCAGATCAGAATATACCACCCTGGAACGAAGGAATGCACCATATCATACCTGTTGGTAATCTCCTCCTTTCCTGCCTCCCCATTTAAGAGCCGAAACAAAGCTGGTGGCTGTAGTGCTAACCATACTCCTCTGAATATACTCCGGCTTCTCTCCTAGCTTCCAATTCCTTTGCATACCAAAGAGGGTGTATAGTTTTCCAGTGGGCTCCGTATAAATAGGGAACACGCATCCCGTTTCTTCGATATAAGTCCTGATCACAGCAGGATCCCCATGTCCAACGATAAGCAATTTCTTCCCAGGAGTACCAGGGGTAATTATCGGCGGATTTGATAGAGCTCGAAGGTACCTATCCACGAGTCAGCAATATTACAGATATCATAACTCGGGACAAAAGGAGATCAATGGGATATCGACTCCTGGCAGCTCCCACAGCAAAAGTGTCTGATGAACACAATCATTGTTGTCCCCTCGCCTTCATACAAACTCGAAAAGGCGCAAGAAGTTCCATCCTTGTCAAAGACTTGGAAAGCCGCTGCTTCAGCTAGTTCTGGGTCGGACGGATGTGGCTCTGACTGGGGTGAACTCATCAAGACTGATGGTAGATGTATTGCTGTTTGGTAAGGGAGGTACGAGTAGGAGTCCACATCAGTATCTGATGGTGATCTTTCGGAAGTCCATTACCGCATATCCCTCAATTTTAGAGGGATGATAGGCAAAACCATTACCCTAATTAGCTCGAATACCACCCATCAAAGTAATATGCCCATTCGCGGAAAGCTGGCCTAGCTAATCAACGAACTTGACCTTCCCCTAATTGGAGATAAACCGCCGCTTATACAATACCTTTTTAGATTTAGGAGGTAGAGCAAAACGAGTGACTGAAAATAGGCTAAGTGATCGTTCTAAGTGCGGATGAATAAAAATTACGGCATGCTGGATCCGCGGCAGCTACCGACCGGGCGGCTAATTGTTTGACCGCAGAGCTGCATGAGTTGGACTCGATGTTGGATCGTTGACCATGTACGAGTACAAGTACTAGTTATATGTGAGTACAACAGAGAAAAAAGAAACCAAAGTTAAAGCAATTGCAGTATAAATGCTCAGATCGTGCCCTAAGAATACAAATAGATGTTTCCGAAGCCCCCCCGCCGGATCCTCCGTTCTTCGGGAATTATTTTGCTCATACAGTTTCATGGTTAGCCAACTTAGAGTGTTGGGTCTCAAGTTTGGATCAGACTAGGGAAGATGACCTCGCTGCACCCTGCCGACTACAAGGGATGTTCTCAGGAAGTTCTCGGAAAGGGGAGACAGGCTCCCCTTACGACAAGATGGCTGATATCAAGACAGCTTCCAGTACTGAGCAGGCAAGTAAGATTTCTTGAGAGGAATCATCTTCCACAAACGAACAGGAGCGGCAAGTACTTGGCACTGTTGGCCAGGCACGAGTTTGAAACAAATGCTGTAGATAATAATAATCTGGACAAGTTACCGTGCTGACGGCTGGCTGCAGGATCTTCCAGGAAGCCGAGTGAGGGGGATTGAGGCGAAGGACCGGGCAGCGGGTCGACGAATGGATGCCCACAGTACCTCTCTCAGCTCGATCTCGCTTGGTCTCACGGCCTTTGCAAAAAATCTGGAGTATGGAAAATAGGTAGGACAGCCAGGGTAGGTAACTTTGTTGAGATTTACTCTCCAGACTCCGTTGAGCCTCTCCCTATTTTTCGACCCAGCAGACGAAGGGCGCCATTCCGAACACATTTTTATTCCCATCTCCAATTGTCCATGTCTCTCGTTTAGCTGGGGGGTAGGCACTCAATGTGTAGGAGAGGGCTTTAGTTAGGAACCTGCATCTGACATCTGCTTTGTACAGCAGCCACTTCCGCGGCTTTCTCCACATTCACGTCCATTCTTCACAACACACCCCCCCCGTCCATTCCTTCTTTTCTCAACAAATCACGCTCTACAAACCTACTCACGAGTGGTGCACCCAGAACATCTAAATACAAGGCTTTATCCTAGACGAGCATTATCCTTTCACTAGATCAATAATGTCGACCTCTTCGGACCTCCCCCTCTTACGTCCAATTCCCCGTCGCCCACAAACGATCGAGACGTCTTCGCCGTCTCCTTCTCCCAATGCTACTCCCTCACCCCTCCTATCTTCCTCAGACAATCTCGCATCACCAGCGGATAACCTCTCCCCGACAGAACTTGGGCTCCCAAAACGTACCAGGTCTGCAATCGCCTTAACCTCGTCGACACTCTTCGGAATCTACTCCCTCTCTGACGATGCCAACAAGGACACCGAGCCTTCTACTCCCCTCATATCTCGCGACTCGTCCGTCCTTAATATGGCCGACTTCGATATCAAGAAAGAAGCCCCATCTCACGTGCCCGTGAAGCATACTCGGAAAGAACCAGTGCCCTGGTATATGGTTGCTATGAGGGGGATAGCCCTATTCACTTTCGGCGTTGCATACGGCGCTGTTGTTACCGATTTACATAATTCCAAGAAATTCTCACCGGCTACGGTAGACATTGACCGGTACAATCCAAGGTACCTTGTTCAGTGGGGATTGGCGGGTGTGGTGTTGGGTTCGTTGTTGCCATGGTTAGACGGAGATGATGCAGATCGTGGAAGTGCTAGAACGAAAATCGATTGGGATCCTGCGGTTAGAAGTATCGGTGCTTTTGTCGGTATCGCCTATGCTATTGTATTACTCCGTCCCTTTGTCTCTCGTTTTTTTTTCGCGAAATCTGTGCTAATGATTTTGTAGAGAAGGCTCCCTTGGCAATCAACCTTACAGGTTAGCGTGTCGCTCTCGCTCGTGAACCCATTCTTGTGGTATCTCATTGATCGCACTCGCGTCGGCTTCTGGCTTTCTGCGGCTGTTGGAATTGCTGGGACGGCTTTCCTTTTGCAAACCAATCCGGAGATGATTCAGACCCCGGAAACCCTCTCTTTCCCGAACGAGAGCAAAATTGCGGGGTCCATTTCCGTTGAGAGCATTGGTGTTACGGTTTGGATTGCAAGCGTTTTGTTTTGCAGCTGTGTTTGCTTTGGTAATATTGGGAGGAGGCTTGCCTCTATGGAGAGGAATGGTTAAATGAGATGGTGTATGGATCGTCGTGCAACAATGGCCATTTGAAGGCGGATAGCTAACAGATGGGTGGATGGGGTTAATGTTTGGCATATACGAGTCTCTAATTGTAAATAAACTGCACCGAATCACCATCTTTATCGTACTCGATGGATGAAACTGGATCGTTTCTGTTGGGCTCCCGCCTATCGAATTAACTAGCCGTAGACTTCTAACAGAGTATTTCTATACAATCTAGAGACATCAAAGAGCACAGGGAAGACGAAAATATCTCGGTAGCAGCAATTCCTGTCCTACTCCGTATTTCCGATAAAATTCTCCCCAAGGGAAAAATAGAGAAAGATATGGCCTCTTTTTTGTGGCTCCCGTAGGACAGAATAACTTGACAGGTGATATCTAAAGCTCAACTCCGCCCACTCCTCCAAGAAGGAATAACCAGTTATTTCCTAACAAGCTCAGGAGCCACACTAGAAGCAGCGAGTACGGATGCCTCTTTCGCTTTTTCTGCAAGTGATTTCTCACGACCACCGTAGCTGTCAATGTTAGCTGAAGTTGTTGAAGCAAGAGGGCATGAAAAACGAACTTCCAGTAATTGATATAACGATATCCCTGGGCCAATTGAGCACACTCGTTGACGAAGTGGCAACCTATAGTAATCAGCTCGAATCCCTCAACATCATTCAAGAGCTCTTGCCGAAGAGAAGGTAATTCTTTGGCGTGACGGCCATGCTACAAATGGACATATCAGTAAATTCCGCACCGGGGGAGGTGGGCAGCAGGGGAACGAACGAATAACGCATAAAGACAGCTGAGTAGACGACCAAAGCGGTGGTCATCTTCCCCGAGATGCTAAACGTGGTCAGTCAGTTACTTCAAAAACCTTACGCGAGCAAACACGCATCTTACATCTCAGGATCCTTGCGGGTGATATCCAAGACAGCAGCAATCGGGATCCCAAAGTTTGAGACTGGGCCCCAAAAGTCTAACCGATGGCAAGCGTCAGCATCACCATTCGGCAGGATAGCGAAATGTATCGAAGGAGTGGAGACAGCATACGGGTGGAGCAGACGTAGCTAAGCGCAGGATTGCTGCGAATCTTCGCATTAAGGGCTGATATAGCTGCTGCCATGATAGCAGTATGATAGTCGTTGTTGAGGAGGGTTATTTGGAACGCAAGATGTCTGAAGGGTGGCGGGCGGAAGTGGTTGCTTGTCTCATGAGGTCGCGAGGGGGGACCGGGATCTTTGCAATGCTACTGGCTGGCCGGCCGCCGGGACCCAAGTATAATCAATCGCTCAACGTCACACCAATGTTTTTGTTTTGAGGATTTAGGGCTTTCTCTCAATTGAACTTTTTGCTCAGTTTCGGATGAACATGTCTCTTTTCCGATCTTATTTCCTTTTTCAAGAGAGTTCTGTGCATCGTCTGGGTACATTATGTGCTTTAAAGATACACCGTTGGGCAATATGATAGTCCGTGGAGCAGGATCACTATTCTTTTTTTCTTTTTTTTTTCTTCTTCTCTTTCCTCACTTTCCTGTCTTCTCTTTCCTCGTAACGGTGGGTTAAGTGGGGGGCGGCGGGATGGGTTTTGTCTTGGCATCAACCTGTTAGAATGGTGGGGCAGATTTTAACTGTAGAGTTAGCAAACAAAAGACCTCATACCCATACCCATACCCACTTCCCCCTACCACTTGACGATAGTGAAAATCCTATTATAGCAAGCAAAGGTAAAAAAAGACGTACCCCTTTGACCCTTTTCCGCGTACCAATCCGGATGTACCTAACATAATAATGTGTAATATTCATGCCTAAACTTTGTAATGGGGCGAAAAGTGAAAAAGTCAGATTCGGGAAGAATGAGGACTCGCCGGCCCTGCCCCCCCCGAAACAATTGGGAATATGACGCCGCATCTTTTTAGGGCCATAAAATGAGCCCCACCACCACCCATCGTCGTCAGCCCCTCCCTCCTCTCTCTCAATCATTTTCCGTCTTTCCTCTCCATCCTCTCATCCCTTCATCCCGCCCTACACACCCCTCATCTCTCCTCATCTCCTTCACTCAATCTCATTGAAACATACAAGAAGGTGTCATGTCTGAGACTAAAGCAATGTGAGTTTAATAACTTCTTCGTAATATCTACGCTCTAGTGGTCTTGCAATTCGGCCATTATGTCATTGCTCCGCGTTGCGGGGAACCCCTCACCCCTATCCCCGATAATATATGGCTGTGTTTGCTTGAACTTTGAGTTGATGTTTGAATGTTTGCTAATCTAGTGAGCGACTGTCCGCCATTGCTGGCGGCCTCGCATCTTCGACACCCAGTGGCGGTCAGTATTTACTTGAGCTTTGCTTCCCACTTCACTTCTGGCTGTTCCAGGTGTCGTAGTCTCTCTTATTGAGAACAGAGAGACTATACCGTAACTAGGCGGCCAGGATGGTGCCTTCGAGAGTTGGAACCGGTACTGATTTTATCTCTAGATTTCGGCCTTATTGGTCTTGCTGTTATGGGTCAGGTATGTTTCACTTCTTGTTCTAGAAACTGAAATTGGCGTGAGGCTAATTGCCCTATCCTTACGTAGAACCTGATCCTCAATGTTGCAGACCATGGTATTTATTACTACCAATTCCTCCGCTACTACCTGTGCCCTAACTTGGTTATTAGACTTTACCGTTGTTGCTTTCAATAGGACTGTAGCGAAGGTCGACCACTTTTTAGAGAATGAAGCCAAGGGTAGGTTTCTGCCCTCTATCGGGTTGTTCCGTTGCTAACATTTTATAGGAAAATCTATCATTGGTGCTCACTCCATTCAGGACTTCTGCGATAAGCTGAAGAGCCCTCGTATAATTATGTTGCTTGTTAAGGCTGGCCCTGCTGTCGACGACTTCATTGCTTCTCTCTTGCCCTTCCTGTCACCCGGCGATATTATCATTGACGGTGGTAACTCTCACTTCCCCGACAGCAACCGCCGCACCAAGTATCTCGCCGAGAAGCAGATCCGTTTTGTAGGTGCTGGTGTTTCCGGCGGTGAGGAGGGAGCCCGATATGGCCCTTCCATCATGCCCGGCGGTAATGAGGAGGCATGGCCATACATTAAAGACATCTTCCAAAGCATTGCCGCCAAGTCCGATGGTGAGCCATGCTGCGATTGGGTTGGTGATGAGGGGGCTGGCCACTTTGTTAAGATGGTTCACAACGGTATTGAGTATGGTGACATGCAGTTGATTTGTGAGGTGGGTTTGTGCTGCGACTAGAATAAACTCTAGAATTGGCGCTGACGGGTTTGCCCTAGGCCTATGATATCATGAAGCGCGGTCTCAAAATGACAAACTCTGAGATTGGTGATGTTTTCACCAAGTGGAACACCGGTGTCCTCGATTCATTCCTCATCGAAATCACTCGCGATATCATGAAGTACAATGATCCTGCCGATGGGACTCCCCTCGTGGAGAAGATCCTCGACAGTGCCGGACAGAAGGGTACCGGAAAATGGACTGCTATCAACGCCCTCGACTTGGGCATGCCCGTCACCTTAATTGGTGAATCCGTCTTCGCCAGGTGCCTCTCCTCCATCAAGGGCGAGAGGGGCCGTGCCGCCGAGGTCCTCGAGGGCCCCGAGATCCCAGCCTTCACTGGTGACAAGGAGGAAGCCATTGCCGATCTCGAACAGGTTAGATATTCCTTAGGATTCGGCTTTGTTCGGAACCGCCGGTAAGGAATTATTCAGGCTGATGATTTGGTAAAATAGGCACTTTACGCCAGCAAGATAATTTCTTACGCCCAGGGCTTCATGCTCATTCGTGAGGTACTCTTGCTACCCCACTACTCTCATGGGAGGTCCCCATGCTGATTAGTAAACTCTAGGCCGCCAAAGAGTACAACTGGAAGTTGAACAATCCCGCCATTGCTCTTATGTGGCGTGGCGGATGTATTATTCGCTCCGTCTTCCTTGCGGATATCACCAAGGCGTACCGTGCTAAGCCGGATCTCGAGAATCTGCTCTTTGATGATTTTTTCAAGGCAGCTATTCACCAAGCTCAGCCTGGTTGGAGGCGAGCCATCATCCAGGGAATCCAATTTGGAATCCCCACTCCTTGCTTCTCTACTGCTTTGAGCTTCTACGACGGATATAGGACTAAAGATCTTCCCGCCAACCTCCTACAGGCACAGAGAGATTACTTCGGTGAGTGCAAGTGTGAACTAGTATTTAGTTGAAGCATTCTAACGTGAGGTCGTAGGCGCCCACACATTCCGCGTCAAGCCCGAGTACCAGAGCGAGACTCTCCCCGAAGGAAAGGATATCCACATCAACTGGACCGGAAGAGGAGGAAACGTTAGTGCCTCGACCTACCTTGCTTAAATTAATGACCAAACAATTGAACACCCCTCTTTTGTTCCATCCCTTTTCTAAAATCAGCATTTCTTCTCATGGTGGGAATTCTTTGACTCTTGTGAAACCTTTTATGCTACTTAACTTGTTGTGGTTCTGTCATGTCTGTCGTGATGACCCCGAATGAGCAGCGACATCGCACAGATGTTGAAAATAAAAAACGGAGAATCTGAATTTCGTGGTTGTGCAAACATATTTTTGGCGCCAGGGTCACGGGTAGCGAGGAGATGGAGGCAATAAAAAAACCGTAATTTCCATCCTGGTTACCTTTGCCTCAGTGTCAGCAAGTGCGTGCGGGGCCGGCTCACGAGTGCTCCGGTAAGTTATGCATGCAATCGTGATGTTAATTGTAGCTCGATGACTACTCGAGTACCTTCAGTCCAACCCTAGCCATTGCTCAACGAGCAGACTAACGGGACGGTTATGCGGCGGGAGATCGGTTAATCGACGATTTATAGAGTATGCGCATTTCCTGTTTCCCCCCCGCGCTTGCCTTGTATTGTGCTTTGCTATCTCGGGCGGCTTGGTTTACCGGTATTTTAGTTTTAACTTATCGCTCATTGGGAAAGGAGTGGTGATAGGCTTCATGGGGTGTCACTCGGTAGGCGCTTTGACGTAAGACGGGAAGTGGGAAGTGGGAAGTACCGGTGAGTGGGTGGGTGCGGTATGCTACAGTCGATGAATAGGTGAGGGTGGGGTTAGATGTGCGTGCGTTGGGGTGGGATATGATATCATAATAGAGACTTGCAAAAAGGCTCTAGATGTGATACAAATGCGGTTCCGGACCAACCGGATTGCTAGGATTTGACCCCCGTATGCAAAATCGCAAAGTCCCGATTAATATCGTATGGAATTACAGATTCTGGGGTGGTGCGGTTGCGTCGCCTGTGGGAGTGGAGGTGGTGTGGTTTGTGGGGGTTGTTTGCCGTTTTGTGTTTTGTGGTGTGCGGTGTGGTCAAGTTCTGGGGTTTGGGTCGAACGATGGTTGTAATATGGTGCTGGTCAATGGGAAAATCTGGGCATGCTGAATTATCGGCATTCGACCCTCTATCCTGAAGATTATAAAATAATGAGAACAATACATTTTGATATTAGATGACAATCCTTTATTATGATATGATAGAACAATGCTATTATTTGAGCAAGTCTACAAATCTACAACGAAAGTGTTTGGGTTGACCGCTGGGTTCAAATAATCAGAGGGTAATTAAAAATATTTGTATAAGTGAATAGTTAAGGCCCAAATAATATTATAATATTATATAGTACCAAATTTTTTGCCAGGGCATTCTCTAATCTTCTATATGCTCCGAAAATAATTTTAAATGTTTTTCACGCAATGTAATTGACCATTAAATTTGAAAAAAGCCCCATGTGTATTACGATATGAATTCTCAAAACAAAAACAAAAAAAACATTCAGATAATTCCTTTTGGTAATTTTGCATATAAGAA
The DNA here is from genome assembly GCA_003521225.1 of Tuber microsphaerosporum. NCBI lineage: Eukaryota > Fungi > Ascomycota > Pezizomycetes > Pezizales > Tuberaceae > Tuber > Tuber microsphaerosporum. The sequence continues at coordinate 38,673 of QOVD01000802.1, forward strand.
TCTTTCCTTCAAAAGCCCCTGATAGTCCCTATCTTATTCTCAATTATTCGTTCTACAAGTTCAAAATCAACGAGCGGAATCATCTCGCAGTGGGCTATTTGGTAAAACACGCGCAGCACCCTCGATTCTAACTCCTTTCACAGCAATGACTTCTCGTACTATATGGCCCGGGATGGGACTTCGTACGTTTAAACCCAATATAAAAATCCCCCCCTTCTCTCCAGACAAAAGAAACAATCCATCCACCCACTCTTTGGTTAAATTTATGTAAAAATTTAATTTAATAAATAAAAATCTATAATGATATCATAGAACCGGTATCCGTGACTTGCCGGTAAGGAGGCCGCTATGCTGATATCCTCAGAGAAGGCCCGCAGGGAGGGAGTTTAGTTCTTAGGTGGGGCGGCGGATGCAGTTAGCAGTGAGGAGAGAAGGGGAAGAAAAACAAGATACTGTATGACTAAGTTCGGTAAACTTGAATTTTTCTTCTCTACTTAGTCAGGGGTGATCCGGTCGCAGAGCACATCCTTCGGGCGTTTATTAAAGGGTGGATCTAGGAACAGTGGTTAGGTAGTATCTCAAGAAACGATAGCGAGCCAGATTTAAGACGAGGAATCTTTGTTGAGATATCATTCATTGCATGTTTTTTCGCCTCCCCTTGCGGGGTGGCCAATAGTGGGTGAGTGGAAATCTGTAAGTACTTTTTATCGTTTCCTATTTCGAGGTTGATTAGTGAATTCCCTGGGATGCTTGCCCATGGGTTGAGCAAGAAATGGGATCAAGTTCGAGAGTTGGGATCAGGTCGAGTGATTGTGTATGACTACTATACCTCAGTCTCCTGGTCCTCTTGTGCCGTATCCAGCAGATCAACCTGTTGGATGCAATGGGTTGCACGCAGAGGGAAGAGGGTTGTTGCTTAGTCATCCAGCCGCACTGGTTGTCATTGGTAGCGGGTCTCATGCTTTTCCAAAAACCCTCTTCTCTCAATACTTCTGACGCAAATACTGTCTTCCTCACCTTCTGGAAAAACAATCAATCCACTTCGTCCCACTATGGCCCTCATTCTCCCTTTACCCATCTCCGCTGAAGTCACTTCTCGTACCTTCCACCTCTCCAATTCACTATCTCCGGTACTTCAATTCCCACACCTAACTAACCACCTCAGAAGCACACTATCCCCGCTGCTACCTATCTCGTTGCACTCGCTCTGTACCACTGCTAAATATATCCGAAATTAACACAAAAAGCTCTTTAAAAAAAAGAGGGAAAACCAAATTCCCAGGGCTCTCCCAAAAATCGATAAATGATCTCACAACCCCGTTTCTAGCATCAAGATTACCTCAACTCCAACGGCCTTAGAATAACTCCCGCATTATCTAGGTATAAAGCGGACCTTCCCCACTCTCCACAACTGGAAACTCCATATCAACCAAAACCCCTGCGTGTGTCATCTGCCTTGTCCCCGCCATGACACTGGCATTAACCACCAACGTCTCGTTTTCCGCCAGCACCTCCCCAGATTTCGAAACATCCACTTCCAAAGCTGGACATGCACCAGAACTCGCCGCCAGCGCCGTCATATCCTCAGCACCAAGAACAGGCACCGTCATTCTCTTCTCCTCCCCACCGCCTTCCTTCCACGTGACCTTCGTGACACCATGTCCCTCATGTATGTGTCCAAAAACATGCAACCTCGGTCGTATCCTCTCGATCGCCCTCCTCAAATGCGGACACCCGACATTTTGGGGCCCGAGATCTACCTCGTCGTGAAGACCCTGCGGTGGGCCATGCGTGATTAGGATATCCGTGTTCTCAGGGATGGGGTCTCTGTCCACTGCGGTTTTGTTCTGTCGTTTGGTGGGGTCTGGATTCCAGCGGTCGATGTCACGCGGGTAATTGAAAGCCCAGAAACCAAATTCGGGGGTCCAGGGTGAGCCGTAGACTTTGAAGGTTGCGCCAGAGGAGAGGGTGAAGGTGCGGGATTCTTCGTTCAGGTAATGGATGTTTGATGGCAGGGAGGCGAAGAGTTGGCTTGGGTCCTGGGGGGTTGTGTGGAAGTATCGGCCGTGCCTGCGGTACCAGTTCGTGTCCAGGGTGAGGTCGTGGTTTCCTTTAAGAGATTATCAGTCCCTGTGATACTTTAGTTATATAAGGGAGGCATTACCAGCTATGATTATCTTAAGCTCTGCATCTGCTTCCTCAATCCATCCTAAGGTACTCTCGAACCCGCGTATGCTCCCGGTGTTAGTCATGTCCCCGGCATGTATCAGCACGTCACACTTTGGCAGCGGCGTTCGGAACACCCTTGACGTTGGTAGTGGTATGGCATTATGCGTATCCGATACAAGGAAAATCCGGACCTTGGCTGTTGTTATTGCGGCGGACATCAAGCCTGAGAGTGATATTTTGTGAGGCTTTGTTAGAATGCGTTTGCCAAGTCCGCTATTCACTCTTGACAATATCATAGCAGAAGACAATAAGCAAAGAGAGAGGGTTTCCTACAATGATTCACTAGTAACTTGAAAGTGTTTCTATTTAGGAAAAAATAATAAAAATAAAAATAAAATAACTGGAAAACTTCCAGCTTAGAATCGGGTATGTAAAGTGAATGCCCAGCTGAATTCTCGCTGGTGGAGGAACCCTATATATGAAGCACATGAGGCTCAAAATGCGGCTCTTGCCAGGGGCAGTTGTTCACTACTGACCACTCAGAAATGCAAAAATACCCCCTCAACACTTCAACTCACCCCTCCAGATCAATCTATATATATTCACTTCCGAAACCTCTCATTGTCAGCCACTTTCATAGATTTCTCTCAAACCTGTTGCAGCAAGGACACCCATAGATTATCCCTGTAACTTACGTTGGGGGACGCACAACACACCCCACATTCCCACGCTGAGCCACCAACAACCAACCTCGACATTCACCCCCCCACCGTACCACTGACAGGAAAAAATAATCTATCAAGAGTCACCGCCATGGCTACGATAAACTACCGCCTAATCGATATCGACGCACTAGACCCCGAATCTGCCTTTCCGGCGGAGCTATTGACACCCCCGTGTGATCCGATCCCGACATCCGAGATCCAATCGCTAGCAACCCATTGCCGGCAGCTCCTACAACGTGGAGATCAAGAGGCGGCCTTGGTAGCGGCTTTGGAGAATGTTCCGTATGGGGGTGATGAACAGGGGAAGGTATTCGGTATTCCTAAGTTGATGGGGATGGGGATACGGAGCTAATGTGATTGGGGGTTGGTGGATAGGAGCTTCACTTGGGAACTGTCCTAGAGATTTTGAGCGCGATCAAAGCGGTGGAGATGTCACCGTTTCTTGGGAGACTTTATGCTTCACCTAGTGGGACGGAGCTGTTAGATGTCCTTACTAAGTATGTGTCCCTATGCTTCAGCAGCGAGGAAGAGTAGGAGGGGGAGAAGTGCTAACAGAGCTATAATAGATATCTTTACAAAGGAATGGCCCGCCATAACAATTCTACTTCGAGCACTTCTACCCCCGGAGTCTCAGCTCATGCTACGGGTGTTTCATCGGTTAGTGGAGCAAGGGAGTACGGTGTTGCACCAGGCAGGGGTGATGGCGGTGGTATGAGTGTGCTGCTCAGTTGGCATGAGAAGGTATTATCAACGCCCTCACTGGTTATCAAGATGGGAGGAATCTGACTGATTGCGTGAATTCGGATAGGTCGTAGAGATTGCGGGAACAGGAGCAATCGTGAGAGTCATGACCGATCGGAGAACCGTCTAACAAAGCACGTGCAGTCATAATACCATAATGGCCAAAGAAAAAAATATGTTCACACCCAGCCTTCTTTACCAAAAAGAATAGACACCTACCCTACACCGAGAGGTTTCTTTTTCTTCCCCTTTTCTCGAAAGGTACTTTTGTGTAAAACAATTTGCGGTTAAAGCTTCCCATCCACCCATCTACCTGTAAACCGGTGAAAACTAGCAAGCCAAATCTACTCCTCAACGGCCCTATACTTCCTCCTATACTCCAACATCCTCTCCCTATCCCCCTCATCCGTAACCCCCACAATCAAATCGTCCAGAGTCAAGATGGCCAAAACCTCCACCCCCATCTCCTTCTTAATCTCCATAATCGCACTCCCCTTCCTCTCCTCAGCACCCACCCCACCAATCCTCTCCATCCTATCCAAAGCAATCACAATCCCAACAACCGTACCCCCAGCCTCCGCAATAGCCGAAACCGCTCCCCGAATCGCCGTCCCAGCCGTAATAACATCATCAACAACAAGCACCCTCTTCCCCTTCAACCCCATGCCAACCATCCGGCCCCCCTCCCCATGATCCTTAACCT
>QOVD01000804.1:0-44856 GCA_003521225.1 Tuber microsphaerosporum
CCTATCCAAAATGAAATACAGTAAATAAATAAATAAAATACCGCAAAACCTTCCCCCCCTCCCCCAAATAAACAATCCAATCCAACCCCACCAAATTCGATTTTCACAACTTATCCGCATACTTTATCATTTACACGACTGACAGACTGACTGGCTGTCGAACGAACGAACGGATGGGCGGACCAGTCAGGAATGGGGAGGTTATGCGCATGGACATCATGGGCGTATTATATATACTTGTAGAGTGGGCGAACCAAAGGCGATAGATAGAGAGATGGATGGATGAATAGAAAAAAGATCGCGAATTCGACCGTTCTATTGCGCTGCGCAGAAGGTGGATAGGTGGGGAAGGTAAGGTTGACTGAACCCCCCTCCTCTTCTCCCATTCTTGTTCTGCTGCCTGTGCGCTGCGGTATCATTGGTAAGCGTGAAATTGTTTTTTTTTGTTTCGTTTCATTTCATTTTGCTTTGTTTTTTCCCTTCCTTCCTTTTTTCCTGCTCCCTAAAAAGTAAACAGGATTTGTGCGAGTTATCATATTCTTCTCTCTTTGAGGAGGAGGAGGAGGCTCCAAGCACGTGTGTGTGCCCATTCATCAGAAAGTATCCATCATATTATTGTGAAATCTGGCAATGGGGTGGCTGGATTCGCGGATGACGTTTTGTATGCGGGTATTCATTCTACCGGGCTGGACTGGGCGGCCCATCGTAGGTGGGGCTGTGAAGCTGAAGGATTGACCCCGCTGGCTGGTGAATGGGTGGGTAGCAGCGGGGTAATCTTCCACCATTCTCTTCCCAGGCTTCATAGCATTGTGCATTCAGCGATAAGGTAAAAAAAAAAGGCATAAAATGTTCGCATTAACAATTAAACTGGGCTGCAGAACGTTACGTGTATAGTATACATGCAATAAATAGTGGAGTAGAATACATTTCCAAGATCCTGACCAAAGAGAAGTAAAGGAAATAAAAAATAAAAATAAAGAAATCACTTCGACAATAAAAATGGAAAGTGGGGAAGAGGAGGGAGGGGTGAGGGGAGGGGCTTCTTTTCGAAAAACAGAGGCGTAGCATGAGTAAATTTGCATAGATAGATATAGATATAGTGACAAAGGAAATATAGGAAATAAAAAATATTACATTAGACTTTAGCGACACAAGGAAATTCTTCGTAACTCTTTCTTTCTCTCTCGCTCCATCCGTCTCGACGACGACGATAGTAGCAGTAGCGGGGCTAGCCAGCCAGCCTGTGACAGTGATTTTGCTTTGCCATATTGCAAATTCGCATTCGTTTCCTACCACTGCACCTCCTTCCTTCCATTCTTTCAACCCACTTCCAACTTATTGTAACAGTGTATTTGTATTGCATCGTGCAATTCCGGGTGTTTCCAACCACTGCACTCCATCCATCCATCCATCCATCCATTCTTTGGTATCCTCCCGACCACTTCTTCCTCGGCCCCGCCCCCCCGCCCCCTCAGCCGAACCAACCGATTAAAGACCAGCAAAAAGAAACAAGAAAACAAAAAGGGTATCTCAAAAAATAACAAAAATCAAAACGATTCCACCCAAACCTGTAACTTTTTTCCCAATCCATTCCCATATGCACGATAGAGATTTTTTTTCAAGTGAACCCCAAAATGCAGATGAATCCGAAAAAAGAAGGAAAAAAAAAGTCCCTAAAGAAAATAAAAATAAAAATGATAGAAGAAAGAACTTTTTCCCAAAAATCCTGGTAAAAAAGAAAACCGAAAACCCAGAGCCCAACGGAATTGAGGAAAAACAAAAACCCTGTATAACATGAGTGGACCCGTGAAACAAGATGAGAAGCTAATAGTACAGCCTAATCGCTTTATGAAGTGAAAAAAGTAGAAGATGCCATGCTCCCGACCGAAACCGAAGGAGAATGAACAAGATTAAACAAGTAACAAAAAAAAAATCGGGGTATACAAAAGACAAGGGTAGAAGAGCAAAAATTAAGAGAAAATGAGCAGAGTGAGAACGACAAGAATGATGATAAGGGGTATAAAGGGATGAAATGAAAAAAGGAAAACGCCCCAATCTAAAAGGAATTCAAACCACCCTGACAAAAACTTTTCGTGTTCCTTTGAAATTCTCAACAAGAGAATAATTAAGAGAACGCCCGCCAAAACCTTTCTTCAGATTGTTCCGTCTTATCATCCGCTACCTTAAGCATCTGGACAACGGAGGATATCTTCACAGTTGACCTCAAAACGTTGACACCACGTGGCCATACCCCTCATCAATCTCTCGGTACGCTCCCACTCCTTGACGCCGTTAAACATAGCGTCGACAAACTCGGCTCCTGACTTCTTGCCCATCTGAACCGTTTTGCCTTCCTCTGGACGTGGCGAGGCAACTCCGCGAGCTCCCCTCCACATGTACTCCTCGCAAGCCTTGAGTAGATCCTTCAACTTGGACCAAAGCCTGTCGCCACTCTCCATGAAATCATCCAAAATCTCCCGATTCTCCTTCGCCTTAATTTGAGGATAAAACTCTTTCGCTCTCTTCAACTTGGAGCTCAACTCAATCAACAACCCCCAAAGTCCACCCGCAGTTTTGGTAGCATCATGCGACCTTCCATGGTGGTATTTGGTCCAGTTGAAGATCCATTCACCCAAAGAGTTGGCGTCAAAGACGGATCCCAAAAGTATGACGGGTCTCTCATTGGGATCCCAGTTCTTCAAAGAGTAGTCAGCTGGAATCCCAAGAGCAGCTGCTTTTCTGCGGATCGTATCGGCATCGGCCGCAGCGGGATCAGTGTTTGCCCTTGATGGCTTGGTAGGCTTGGGAGGGGAGCGAGGAGAAGGCTCGCCTGACCAAGTGGCCTCACGTCTGTGAGTATGAGTTCGTGATCTAGTTCGCTCACGAGGTGGAGGGGATTGAGGGCCAGGGGTAGGAGCGGGGAACTGTTCATCGTAAGAGTATCCATTAGTACCAGAATAAGTATTGTGATCATTCTTGTAAGAACGACTGGAATGACGGCCAGCTTCACGACGGGAGGCAGTCCTATGTCGTCGAAACTCTTTACGGGGTGTGGAATCCTGAGTATAGTGATGGGGATAAGAAGGAGCAGGGTAGTAAGGAGAAGGAGAACGACGAGAATAATGGAAATGAGGAAATTCAGAGCGACTCACGTATTCGGGCTGCTGTTGCGTAAAGCCGCCTGGTACGTAAGAATAAAGGTTGGGCATGTTGTGATGGGCGTGAGATGAGGGGGGAGGAGTGTGCACAGGGGTGTGCATAAAGTGGGCGCCTCTGTATTGCACTCCCGGGCGGGGAGAAGCAGTGCTATACTGCTCATGAGAAAACTCGGCATGTTCATGCCCAGCCCGTCTAGAAGACGATGGCCGCTTGCCACTGACATACTCGGAGGAACCCATGAATTCAGGATGCTGAGAACTCCTGCGTCTACTCGAGCTAGGAGTTCGTGGTGAAGGAGCTGGTGTCGGAATAGACGCTCCAAAACCCTCTTGGTAGAAATTCGATCTCGAATGCATACCAGGTGGAGGGCTACTGTAACCGTATCCTGGCGGGTAAAATGGACTCGCAAAGGGCGATTGCTCGAATTGTTGCATGCTGCTGTTTTCGTATCAACTTGTGAAGTTGGCTTCTCGATATAGAATGTGAGATAGATGATTGTAGAGGCGTCTCTGATGTTTTTTTTCAGGACGCTTTTAGTTAGAGGAGGTAGATGTTGGATTTGGTTCCCGTATCTCTAACATGTAAGTAAGGCAAGTAGTAGCAGCGATAGCTGGGATATCAATTGTTTTATGAGGAAGTTAAGGAGGACTGAGCGATCCAACTTAGAAGCGAGGCCCTCTCGGCTATGTGGATGTAGTGTGCAAAAATGTCGCGAATAACGAACCTCGGGAATGCACGATGATGGAAGTTGTGAGCAGTGGACTCGATAGGGGAAAGGAGAGAGAAAAGAAGAAAGCGCAGGACTCCGGGGGGTCGCTCCAGTAATTATACTAAGTAGACACTGATTACAGTAGGTCACCAAGGCCTGACCAAGGTCACGGACACTGCAAATCAAGTCAAAAATCAACGAGTAGCCTCGCACACCCACAGCAGCAGCAACGACTCATCACCCGAAAAAGCAAATCCCAGAACTTTTTCCTGCAGAATTTGCACAGACTCCCACCCACTCTTTTTTTTCTTTTCTTTTTCCACCACCCCCTGCACACCCCCAGTGTCGAACCCAGAGCACCGTGGACCTCTGCCCCCTTTCTAACCTCCTGCCTCCCTGCAAGTGTACAGTATTCGAGCACAGTGTACTCGAGTACCCGTACCGTACCATATCCTATCCCCCTCTGCTCCAGCGCGGTAGGTGTGAGCACCGTACAATACCCTATGGACTGGTGCTGGAACCCACAAGTCTGTGTGTGTGTGGAGAGACTGAGTGAGGAATTTCAAAATTTAACCTCTGGGCGAGTGCTGTGCTCGAGTACAGTACCGGTACGGCATTGGTGTTGCGAAAACAGCCGGCGGAACGGTATGGATGAGGCAAGGAGCAAGGGACTCCTTCCTCTTCCTGTCCCTCACTGTTTTCAATCAACCAGTGTCGGCGCAAGAACGATGGAACCGTGGGCACAACTGAGGTAACACTACAGTACTGTATTCTGATACGACCCCCTCCACTCTGCTCCCTCCAGAGAACAAAAAAGAGGGGGCGATGTCTCTCTCCCTCTCCCCCTTCTCTCTCCCTCTCCCCCCTCAGACACCTACTGTACCTCGAATAACTCACATACCTAAAAATGAGCGTTGCTACGCCCACTCCCAACCGACCAATACACTTACTTGGTTTACACCTACTGTACTGTACTCGTACGCAGCCTCCCTCACTCTCTCACCCACTGCCATAGGGTTGCCCGCGCAGCAACAAATGAATAAAAATACAATCACAGGTGTATCTATCATAAACTTTGCGCTATGGCTATGATTAGAAGCCGCAATTTACCACGAGCGAGTAGTACTATTTGTCAGCTCATCATCATCATCATCCCTCTCCGTTCTCCGGCGGAGATTTCTGGCTCTGTTCATCCTATCGCAGTGGGATTCTTTCAAACGGCGACACTAATCCCTCCTATCCCCACCGGACATACGTACCATACGGTACCTTATCCCAACCTACTAGGAAGGCCACATTGGATTTTTCAGCGGAAAAATACTTTCCAGCTCGCTCTCGCCCGTTCCAGCGCCTGCTGGTAAACTTTTATTCTTTCTTTCTTTCTTCCCTCCACTTACCCCTCGCTCTGCCAATCCACGCCCGCCGCCACCCCAGGCTTGGTTGATGCGATGCACTTGGTGGGCAACTGCCTCTGCTTGTTGACGCTCCGCTCAATTAACTGCCTTTCATACCGATCGATAACTGGCCTTCGCGGGGAAACTAATTCCCACGAGTAATTCATTCATCGAATCCAGCTCAATTCCACACCACAGTACCCGTACCCAAAACGACTTACCACACACAACTTTCCAAGCCGCTGGTTGGGATATTGTAAAATGAACTAATTTTAAATAGGTGCAAAATTTCGTTGCCAAGGATGACCATCCAACCAACTCCCTTCTAGCGTGTTTCTCAAGGTTTCCCCTTCCAGTTCAAAGCGGGCATAGTCCAGTAACACAACTCCCGCCATGCTTTGGGTGGGAAAAAAAAAGAAAGAGAGAAAGGAGTGGGCAACCGTTGGGAGCCTCCGTGCGCTGAGGACAAGAGAAGAAAAAGGGAAAACTCACTCCTTACTCGCCGCTTGCCCCTTTTCCAAACAGCCGGGTCCGGAAATGAATTCATTGAGAAGAGAAGAAAAACAATCCGCCGAGACTTCATAAACGAGAGACCTTCCGTGCGAGAGAAAGAGATACTCACTCCCCCCTTCATCCTGGTTCCCAATGGTTTCTCTTCCCTACCGTTTTCTAAACTCCTAACCTCGCCAGAGTCACCACACCCTATCAATTGCTTCTTCGGCCCTTCAGAAATCCGGAAAAAGGGAATTGTAACCCTTGTGAGCCGCACAAATTACAAGCCCTGTTTGTTATGTTGATATTTCTTCTTCATCACACTCTCACAAAGTTCCGAATCACACAGATCACATACATATGTCTCGATATAAAAAGCGAAAAAGTCCGTGTGCGCTCCAGGAAGATACGATGAGAAATGGTAGGGGGGTGGAAACATCCAAGTGACTGCTAAAAAGACCACGGTGAAAAAATTTTCCCACTTTATATTCCACTTGAGTCATTTATTTATTTATTTCAATCTCTTTCTTTTTTTCACCCCTTCCTCCCTCCTTCGAACCAAATTCTACGGGGTTGTTGGGGTGGGTCGTGTAACTGATTATCTCTGTGGGAGATTGAGAGGAAAAATCTGCTCTGCTTTGATCGCTTCGCGCAATTCACACTGTGGATACATATTGGTCCCATTGGGTCACAAAAAAAATTTAAGAATCATCTCTGTGGTGTCCTTCACTTTACACGCGAATAATTGAAAAAGCTCGAAATGCGCAACGACGTAGGGGTGCACCTCAAATATCAAAAAAAAATCATCACTATGACGACGAAGGTCCGCTTGTCCATCCATCCATTCATCGGTGGAAGGGGCGGGGAGGAGTGCTTTAGCTTTATGATATCGCCGGTAGCGATAGCTGATAGTTATGATAGCTTCCTTCATCTCTAGTCTATCAAATGAGAAGAACACAATTCAATGTGACGGTTGCTTATGCGGAACCGGAATAACTCAGGAGGCTGAGCTTATTATTTATTTGCACGATACTCAGCCTCTACAGTGTCTACTTATTTATCGGGAGCCATTGGACCCGTTTGTGCGTGTAACCCTTGGCTTCCGTATTCTGCCTAGATACGGGAAATTCATCCACCATGGCTACCGTGATTGGTGCGCAAATTGTTTGGTACCGGCACAGCACCATCGGGAGAGCCACTGAGGTACTTTGTAATTGTGGATCGTATTTCGATTCTGTGAGTTGGGTGCTCTTGACAATGGTATTATTTTCACTCGTCCCGTACCATCTTCCCCTCCTCCTCCTCCCTCAACATCACAGCCCGCTTAACCCACGATACTGTTAAACTAATGCCCTTCTGTTCCATTCTCCTTCTTCCTCTACTGACCAACCGACCGGACAGATCATCATCATACAGCACTTCGAGCAGCTAACCCAAACCCTCATTCACCTAGAACCCTATCTTCTTCCCTATTCCAGAGCACTGCAACCGAGTGCTGAGGGCTCCTTATCCTGACAGCTGACTGAGTAGGAGTTGCTTTGCTCTAGAGGCACCTGCGACGAGTACAGTGCATACTCGAGTACTTGCTTTGCATAATTACCTTGCAGATAAAACAGCGTATTAGAGTTCCCTCCAGCCCTCCTACCCTGTGGCATCCGTCCGTGCCCGTAGGCACGTAGGTCAATAGTACAACACTGTTGCATCAGAGGTGTATCTGTAGAGTATACAAGTTAGCCCGTCTCTTGCACTTTATCGCTCGCGATAAAGTATGAGAAATGCAGTGGCACCGCAGGCAAGTTGGTAGGTCACAACCAATTTGGTGTGTGAGCCTTCGAGAATTACGATACTGGAGTAGAAAGTGGAATCGCTTTTCCTCTTCTTTTCTCTCGCTCTCACGTTTTTGCTGCTGCGCGGCCAACGAGACTAAGCATTGTCCCAACAAACTCGAGATGTTTGTTTGTTCGTTCGCTGTTATTGCAATAAGGCAAGAAGGCATCCATCCTTCCTGACCTCTACGATACTGGTACGAATGCTCCCTTGGCACTTCCCACCAAGGCATTTACTAGCTAGCTAGCTCGCCGGCTCACCCTTATACCAGTTCGTCGTATTTTTTTTCCTCCCATTCATATTTTTTTCGTCCCCTCTCCATCCATCCATCTATCTCTGCAACTTATACCCCTCCCCCGCAAAAGCCCAATTCTTTTCACTGTGATATTGTAGACTGACTTTTTTTCTCTTTCTTTTCCAACAATCTTCAGGTGAAGGAAGGGCAGAAATCTAATCAGGGTTGTAACTGATACGTATATAGTGCATAATTTTTGTGCGTTGTTCTGTGGATACACTTTTGGAATGATACACAACCATACCGCAGTGACAGGCATTGGCAAGTGAGGGTTTTTTTAAAAAATGGAAACCCCGGCAACAGGGCACACAGCTTTCACGAGGAGCATGGAAAGAGATGAGTTTCTGTGCCGCCCTGCGATTGTATTGGCTCGCGTGGGGAGTGGCGCTATTGATTCGAACGCTGACGTGGTTCATCCGCACCAGTGTCGTAACTTACCAGTAGGTTGTCTTCTTATCTTTTTTTTTCTTTTCTTTTCTTTTCTTCTTTTTATTTTGCTTAATTTCCTTCCATTCCATTTTTTTTTTGGTCCTATCAATTGAATGGATCTCATATAGGGAAACGCGATGATGAGGGCTTTTGCGATGAAGGAGGGGCTAATTCGATATATTTTACCCTAGCTAAGATGAAGGAGGGGGGAACTGAGGGCCCTGCGGCAGCTGAGGTTTATTATGACGAACGAACAAAATTTGGATGATTTGGATGAGGGGCATGGAAGAGATATCGCACACTATCGCATCTTCTGTGAGCCGAGTGATGGAAGAGGGGGTTAGATCTTTCTTTCTTTCTTTTCTTTTTTCCCCCTTCCTCTCTTCTTGTTTTTCAGCCTTCTTTCTCTGAACCCCGCTCTTGGACCGTTGCACTTTGCTTCGGTGGTTGGTGATTCCCACGTGATTTCAAAAAGCTTATCTTGTGGAGGCTGGATTGTGGCTTGAGTCATCTCAGTTACCCGGACAAGTAACGTTGGATAAAGAAACGCGCCATCCCTCGCCCTCCCCGCCCCCCTCTCCCTTCCGAAACCCCAACCATCCCAACATGGTTCTTGCCTTTCCCTTTCTTTCTTTCTTCCCGCCTTTACCCTACTTCCTCTATTGCCTTCAACACCATCACGCAAAAACGTGTTTTCATCTCCATCCATACTTTACTGACGAGTATAGTTATCTGTTTGCATGCCCTACATACATAAACAAACGAGGCTGTGTTAAACGCGTGTCGCCTTGCTGTGACTCATATTATAAGTCTGTTCTACTGCCTTTCTCTTTGTCCTCTTGTCAACCTCGTCTCGAATCTACCTCGTCCATGTGCCTCCGGCCGCCTCCCATCGTATTCCAACACGGGTCCAGTGTGATTGGGTCCGTCCTCCCTCCGCAGACCGCAAGCTTGAGTGGTGGCGGCAAACACTTACGTATCTACGGGGAAGCGGATGGGATTGCTCCGAAGGCTATTTGGCCCGGTGCGGGCAACTCGCCATGTCGCCCTATCTGCTCTATTTGGTTTGCTGAATTCGACTCCGTGGTCTCCACCGTTGGTGTTTTTTTTGTTTTTTTTTCCTGTCATGTGAGACCGTGCGCCTATCTAATACGTTCGGTTTCGTTTAAAGTTATAACGCGGGGGCTAGATTTCTCGCTCGCTCGTCGCGTTGACTCATTCGCAGGCGTCTTTTTATTTATTCGGTGGTTGGCCCCCCTTATCCCATCTCTTGAGCTAATACTCTACATATATTTCATCTGGACTTTTCTCTTCGTCTTCGTTATTGGGGGAGCACAACACGGATACATGGATGGATGGGGGGTGGAACAGATGAATGAATGGAGGGATGGGCGGGCGGTGGGTATATTTTCGGATGAACTCAGCCTCACCTGGCATTTATTTACAGTTACGACTCATCAGGTACGCGATACCGGCACTTTTATTCGTTGGGATCCTATCCTATCGTCAGGATGTCAACTTTACGGCTTTCTGCAGGGTGGTTGGACAAAGAGCTTATATTTTCTTTCGAAGCTACCGGTATTTCCGAAGGTTGTCTCGACTCTTTGAGTCATTGGTCTGCTGATAAGGCACTCAAAAGACCTCAATATAATTGATGGAAGAACAAAAAGGCCTTCTGTGGGTCACCACCTGTGACCGCGATAATTACTTTACTTTACTATCATACCATTCTTTTCCTCCTTTCTCAGGAGCACCCCTATTACGTTGAATTTGGAGGGAAAAAAAGGCCAACCTCTCGAGTCCAGAAGCCTTCTGGTTTAGGCCGTACGCTGGAGCGCAGCCTTATTGCGCGGGAGGACCTGTTTTTTTTTTGCACCCACACCCCTCGATCGGATCGGTGTTTTCACTCGTCAATCACAACCTCACCGAAAATGTTTTTATAACAATTGCCCGGCACATGTGAAACCTCCTCCCTCCTTCCTGGGGTGATGAGCGTTGGGCCAGACTTAAGGACACCTTTGCTATCTTTGGCGCCCGTGCCCTTCTTCCACCCCTCCCCATTTCGCCTTGAAGGGGAAATGTTTGGATGATGAAGCTTTTTTTTTCTTCTTGTTTATATTGTTTATATTATAATTATCCGGCGCCTGTTACTGTACCGTAGTCAATTGGCGTAACCTTGCAAGTCAGTTGGGATGATATTGCATGATAGTTTTCATGAGTCAGGGAAATGAATCAAAATGCCGGTATATGCTTAAGTAGACTAGTAATCTAAGGAAGGGCCCTGACGAGTACTTGTGAAACGCCGAGATGGCTAGATGGGTCATGGATGATGCAAAATAATGGGAGGGAAATTACCACAGTACGGCACTACTGTACCAGCCTGGAGCAAAAAGTGATCGGAAAAAAAGTGGTTGGTTTCAACCACTTTTTTTCCGATCACTTACCCTTACACCCGAGTACGATATGGTACAAGTAGAACAGCGAACATCCCAGTCAGTCCCGACAAACAAATCAGGGATTCGAAACGTGTGCATGAGACTGAAGGCCCGCCCGTTCACAGACGCACATACGGCACTGTGCCAGTATTCGTACATAACCGAGCAATAGTGGGAAGTCACGAGCGGAGCGAGGGTTCGCACTGTTGCACGTGTCTGTCTGGTACAAGGTATGATCATGAATTCATGGTACAGAGCAGGGATCGGAGGTTAGAGAGGAGTGGTACAGCGCTTGCAGAGGTGTACCATAATTTTGTCCAAATCAGAGTTCTTGAATCCAAGATATTACATGAGAGAAAATTCACAAAAATCCAAACTTTCCATAGAACCATTGAAAATAGCAAGGACTCCTTTTCTATATAAAAATATCTACTCAATTCCCAAATTCTCAAGAGTAGTATGCAGTTGAACTTTCAAATTCTGCCAAGACTGATTTTATCCACCAAAAGCAGTGGTCTTGGCACAATTTTGAGGAAAGTTTTATTGCTACTACTCCTCAGAGAATTTATATCACTTAAGGTTTTAAAAGAAGTAAAATAGTCTACATCTTTTCTGAATATCTTATGAAGTTGTCCTATTTTTAATTCCAATATTGGCACTGGAAGAAGTGTGTGAAATTAGGGTAAAATTGCTTGAGTGCACTCAAACACACAGTTTTTCTAGTGTACCAAAGTTGCCTTTACAACAGAGAATGACCACCCCTGCTCTGTACCATGAATTCATGGTATACCCTTGTACGCTGCGGGATCGCATTATGTGCCGATATGGGTAGATCATTCGGAATCACTCGAAACTGAAGCTAGTTGCATGTCTTGTGTTGAGACCATTCACAAACAGGGACAACACCGACACCACCACCGCACCAGTGCAATATCTAGTGCAATACTGCTCTGTAAGAACCACTCGGACAAGATCAGGGCAACACGTATCCCAAATAGGCAAACCCGCCTAGCTCGCTGCTCACTTCACGTTCACACGGAGTGCAGAACACGCTTCATGCCCGAGGCACAATGTACTCGCATCAGCCTTTTATGGATTTCCTCAAGCCAAAATCAAAATCCCCTAAACTAAAGCCAACTGAGGTTCCTGTGTCCCAAGGTTCCAATGAATGGAAAGGCGAGGAGGAAAGAAAAAAGAATACTATCTACCGTATCATTTCGGGCCTTGCTTAGCTTGCTTGCTTACTTGCGTATGTGAGACCAGGTCACGAAATGTGGATTTTGATGATTCGGCGCCTGGTGGGATGCATAGAAAGGCGAGTGATTATTTGTGGGGTCAGTTAGGATTTATGGTTCGTGGTTTTGCCTTACTGTGCTGTACGGGGGTGATCAGGCGTTGATGGTTTGGTTGAGGTATGGGGAAGGGGCTGGGTCACGTGGTTGAGTCGAGTTACCCTGCTTTTGGCTTTTGGTCCTTGTTCTAGAATGAACCCTGTGGTCAGGGGGGGGAGGAGGGAAAGCGAAAGCTGCTGCGCATAAAGTTATCGCACCTAGACTACAAGTAGACACAATCATGTCAAGGGTTTTACCCCACCACCCCTCCGGCCCAACCACTCCCAGCCATCTCCAAAGGCTTACTTACCACCCCGCAAACTACGGTAGTCTAACCTGGTCAACACAAAACAAAAACAAGATTGAACAAACATGTTCGTGCTAGAACTAACCGCAGACCTAACCGGGTAACCCCCCCCCCGCTTCCTCCTCCCGCCACAAACTAACAGAACAGCGTAACAAACCTCCGCCCGATAGATACTCTGGAAGATCCATACTACTACTCCTTTCGCGTGCAATGCACCTCCTGTCGCGAAATGCACGATAAATGGGTGGATTTTGACCGCTTTGTAACCCCCCTCCTCTTCCCCCTCCTTCCTCCATTGTCATAGCTAACAAGCTTAGACAACAACCGACCTCTCCAAAAGCCGTGGTGAAGCCAATTTTGTTTATAAATGCCGGAATTGCACTGTTGCCCCCCCCCTCCTCCCCATCTCTCTCTTCCCTTCTTACGTACTAATAGTTTATAGCGCGAATCAAGCGCAACAATCAAGACCGCGCCAAAAGCCTACATGGCTGCATCTCCGCCGACGAAGCAGGTCATCATCGAGTTTGAGTGTCGGGGCTGCGAGTTTACGGAGTTCAGGGTTGAAGGCGAGTGGATTGCGGACGGGCTTACTGAGAGTAAGTTCGAAGGTATAGATTTGGCGGAGGATTGGTATGAATATGATGAAAAGACGAGTGAAGAGGTTTGCGTTAAGGAGGTTGGGTGGGCTATTCGGAGGGCTTAGTGGGGGGCTTAGTGGGGTGGTTGATGGGGTTTTTACATGGCGTGGCTTCTGGAATTGGTGGTGGGTTAGGGTTGGGGTTTGAAGCTGTGTCATTTGGTGTCACTCGTGGTTTACGGGCCTGGGGGGGACGATTGGGGAATGGCTCTGCCTAGCGGAAAAACATTTATTAGAAGGCATCTGCGGGCTCTTACTATAGGGAAACACTATCACATCCCCGAGGTGTAAAGCGCCTTCCGCAGGCTACGTAAAATAGACACCAGAGCGCAAGTTAATGACGTCACTTTATCTATTATCTCCAATTGAAGCATACTTTACATCCCACCACAACGTCCAAACTCAGACCCCACTAGGAAGGCACTGACCCTATTCCTTATATTATTGCACTCTTTCGACCATACATACATACATCAGCACACACCAATGAAATCCCGGATCGGACCTAGGCACTAGATCTTACCGTTGGAAAAAGAGTAATTCTCCGAACACGGGCGGTTGCAGATTTCCGTGCCATGTGCAGCGTAGTGCAGTAGTAGTAGTATGGTTCCGGACAGTCTATCTAAAAACCTGCCCAGCTACCCATCGGTTCTTGGGAATTTCTAAAATTGGAAAATGGATTTTCTTCCTGGGGAGGAATATTGTATGATTTTTTCTCTTTTGTGGAATTGTTTGCGGTGGGTGAGGAATTACGGATGGGAATGGTCTGGGTTTTTATTTTATTTTTTAGCTTGGGGTTGTGTATAGTATGGAGGTTGGTGTTGTTGGTTTGGGTTTGGGTTTGGGATGTTGTATATCGTTATCGGGGTATGTATGTATCATACCGGTATGATCCCAATTGTTGATTTTAGATGCGTTTGTGAAGTAGAGATAAGGTTAAAGTGGGTATCATATCAATTGGCCAGCACAGCGCCTCAGGAGTATGATGATATTCAAAGGCCGGGGGAAGTAGGGGAATTTGTTGAAATCCTGTGGAGGTTAACTTAAAAGGCGCACAGTATAGTACAGTATATGAATGGAAAAACCACTTGTTGCTTTCGGCTAGCCTAACGGAAGGTGCATCTATAGAAATATCTGTGCTGTACTGTACTGTGGAAGTACTGTAGAGGGGCTCTTGGTCAAGGGTTCCAAAGACGGTTAACATGGAAATCACCAAAGTGTAAAGGGAAAAGGGGAGGAAAACGTCTCTGTGTTGTGACTACGGAATCTAAGTAGTCTATAGTGCGTGCAAAGGCAGCTGTAGGGGCAAAAGAAGATTTTCGCAGGCAGTGAGCATACTATAATGGTGGTGGTAGGGACAAGCTTTTCCCTGCTGTGTGATACCCTTTGTTTGAGAGAGTCTACAAACAGATTGTGAATAGCATCCACAACCGCTATGTATAATAATTGAGGGGAAAAAACCTACACACTAAAGAGGGAGGGAAGGAGAACAGCACACATGTTTCTTTTTAGTATTTAGGGGCCCACTGGATGTGAAGTATTATAGGATTTGAGTTGCATTTTTGCTGGGGGAGACAGAAGCATGTTGCGTTAGCTACACCTTGCATGTTTAGTAATCATCTGTTGCTCAGGAAGTTGTTATCATTCAGTACCGGTAAGGGACCTGATTTCTTACTAAATATGCAATACGGCAGGGAAACCTACAACCTATCATACAAATCACTCAGCTCAACCCTTTCAACAATTAATCTTACTAAGTCTTCTAAAACTCTGGAGTAAGACTTGCTACATTATTACAATGATTAAAACCTCTTGCTGGAAACATTAATTTTCCCCCTTCTTGCCCTCAGGATCTGGCCTTGGCGTCTAGATTTGCACAACCACATGTAAGATTTTCTTTTTTCAGCTTGGTGCCCTGCTTGGACCGCTCTATAAACCATTATTAGCCCAACTCGCCGGCGTCATCATGGGAAGGTACACAGCTCCAGCCCGGCGGCCTGGGCACAGTATAGTAAGGTGCGGTAGATTTATGTTGTGTTTCACCGGTTCCGCTTTCTCGTTTGTTCCTTTTCACGCCAACGGTAGGTAATGCTCGAAGCTTGAACTTTCAACCATTTCTATTCAGGTCCTCCGCTTGTATTGGCCTTTTATTATTCTATTCTTCGGCTGTGGTTCGTTATTCCCAATTTTCGGCACTGTCCCCCCTGGTAGGCTACCTGTATTGTGTATGGACACTTGGGCATGGGCGGATAGACCGGTATCTGCTGTACCCTTCCCGGACTCTCTGGCACCATAGAGTATGCGTGTGCTTCTTATTTAGGACGTGACAGAATGTATCATACCTGGGAAAATCTTTGCCCGCTGGAAGGTTAAAGGGTTAGTTATGGAATGAATTAGGATGGCCGGCGGTCTGATGCTGTGAGTGAGCATGTTGTTAGTGAGCGTAACGAACAAACATGGCATAATAAGTTGACGTCAAATTCCGTCAATTAATCTTTTCCGATGTATTCCTGTATTATAACTTTTAGGGGGATGATTGACAAGTACTACTTGCATTATGTGCACTGCCGTAGGAGCTGAAAGAGTTATCATTTCTCTCTCACACTTCCTTCTCCCTCCCTTCTTGATCACTTTAGAGGTCGAGTTATCTATTATACTATAGATAGAGGCCATAAAAGGCTAATCCAGCCTAATACACTAGTCACCCGGAATTGGAATGCAAGCTGAACAGTTGTAATTTCCACCACGAGGAGCTTGTGCTTGTACAATACACGTGAAATTCTGACCCAGTCTCCCTTCTTTCCTTCTTAGAGGCACTTGGTGATCACGGGTTCCGCGAATCATCCAACTTGGAGATCAATTGCCTTGTGTTGTCACCATCTTCTTGTAGTGCTTGTACTGTAGAGCGGATTTTTGTCTTTCTTTTTCTGTGGTACTGTGGCCACGGCTGCAGGACGAGAAGCGTCCTGGGGGTTCATCACATCGGGAGCAACAGAATGGTAACTGCCGGAATATAGTAGTACCGATCATCAGTTTGTCGGCACGGTCTGCTCAGGCATCGCGAGATCCTGGCACTGCAAGTACCCGCACGGAAGATATGCTCCACAAACAAATCTTGACCTATTAGACTTCAAAGACTTGCCAATTCTCGCGACAACGCGGGAATAAGTTGTATCACACACAATGTTATGTTCTTGTGGTGGGTTTCCGCTCGTGAGTTTGTTATCATGGGTTGGATTTCTCACACATTCTTTATGCGCTAACGATTGGGGGCTACTCCTTGTTCTTCTTCTTCCACATAATGCCTTGGCGATGTTTTTTGGATGGGGTTGCTTTTTTACACCTACTTGTCCTAGGTAATTAGTGTTTCGGGACCTGGAAGCAGGGGTTCGCAGAATATATGGCAAAAAAAATCTGTTCTATCTAAAGGCTCATACAAACTCACATCACCTGTTTCCGGGTCCTTATCGCCTGGCACGGGTATGATACCCTAGTGTATCGTGCCCTTGGGTGGAGGGGATGATCTTTAGGCATTGCCGTATTGGTCAAGCCTTAGGTACCGGTACCTCTTTTGGTGGGTAGGGGGTCGTAAAGGGTTTATGGGATTTGTTTCTCCTTCGCGATCAAGAGGCTTACCTGCAGGAGCGGCTATTCATTGGGAATCCTCACGGACTGGCCCCAGTGCCAGAGTGCAGTACAATCAATTACCAAAACTGGCTGGGATAACCGACTGTCGAATTGTCCTATGCCTTGTGGTGCTCTGACAGCAGTTCACTTGGGGGCGGCTCTATCAACTCTGCTTGAGAACTGCCGGTGCTGTAAATTTAGTACAGCACTGCGCAGTGCTTCATCTGGCATACCGGTATGGTACTTTTCCCAGGCCATTAGTACCCGAAAACAGGGATTGAAGAAATATATGGCAAAACATCTGTGCGTATCTGAGCGCCCATACAAATGATCCCCCTCCATTTTCGGGTGCTTATGGCCTGCAACAAGTATCAGAGAATGAGACAGGGTTTTTTTTTCCACCGGTTGGATGGTTGTGCGTGATAACAGTAACCTTATTTTCAGATACTGCGCTTCTGGCTAGATACGAGTACCGGTGCAGGACTGTGTTCCGCAAACTTCTGAGCGCACGGGCATTTGGGCGAACGGACATCCTTAGCTTTACGCGGCTTGGAGAGTCCGGTACCGGTAGTCGTGCGGAACGAGCCGCGGCCCGCTCAAAGTGAAACATTTTTTCCGAGAAAACCTTCTTAGTATGATGCCATGCATTCTTGTGTATACCCCTCGGATACCACTCTTCTTGGCCGGGACATAAAAAGGTCTCACAGCATGGAACGGGAGAACATTTACAGGCTATGTGCGGTTCTTTTATTCCTCAGATGACCCAGATGAAAAAGAAAAAAAAAAAGAGCACAAAAATTACGAAAATTCTTAAGCCAAGTAGTTTTCTAATTTTCTTTCCACAATTTTTGAAGATGGGCTGGGTCCTTAGGTAAAGATTTTAGTGATTTCTTTGGAATTCTCTGGGGAAAGCTACTTTTGGGTGGGGGCAGACAAACGCATAGAAATATTTTCTGATTGTAAGAGAAAATTGATTAAAAAACCGACAATTTGTTATATTTGCCTGCCCTTTTTTTTAGTTTATTTTTTGAATTTTTTTCACCATCTTAAATTTATAAAGGCCCAGAGGCGAGGTGATTCTTCTCAAAGGTTTCACTTTTTTCAATGGTATACCGAAATCGGGTTCTCCCAACGGATGGTATCCGGAAGGTTTCTTGCCATGTGCGTGGTGTTGAAAAGGTTGACCCCCTTTTGGTTTTTTTCGCTCTCTCACTTTTTGCTTCTTTGTTTTCCTTCTGTTGCTCTGATTGGAGAGCTTAGCACTCCGAATGAGGGCTGGGTATTAGGTCGTGTCTTGATTTTAACTTAAGCTTCTCCTGCAAAGCACGGAACACGCACTGTCGATCACTCCAGGAGATCGCTGAATCTTATTTCATCCTCATCCTCCCTTTCTAAGAGCCTTTTCTCCTGGACTGCTCCCCTACGGTAAATCAGAATTAATTTACTCTCATAGCCTTCATTTTCTGCTCGTTGTTATTGTGGTTGCGATTTTTTTGTGTTCATTGCCGGTAGCTTCCTGTTATTATATGAACAAGGTGAGATGGGTTCACGTGTGCCTGCACCTGTCGCACGGGTTAACCACAAAGGTTTTTGATGGCGTTCTCGTGTGGTACTGGCTCTTGCATCTACCTGCTGTGCTATCTTCCTGCTAGTAGAAAGCTGTTCAAAAGCTCATTTCGCGTGTGCGTTTCCTTTGTCAGACCTGGTACAATGCCGGCGGCATCGGGTACAGAGTGTACCAACAAACCATTCAGCCGAATCAATGCTCTAGATCCGCTATTGGCGGGGGGGGGGGACTCAGGGTGAAAACTCTCTCAGGAAATGGTCGACTGGACCCGCTTGAATACCCTGATTCGCGGGTTGGGCGAGTGTCGAGCAAGATATAAACTTTTTCAGAGCTAGAAGGTTAACTATCAGCCGATGAATACTTGCATTATCATATTTTCTGCCAGGAAGTTTGGCCTGACTCTCGGGAACTGATCTGATCTTGGAGATGCGTGATTTGATCGTGGCAAAGACAAAAGTGGATTTCTGTGCGGGAGACCACTTCGCCTCTGACTTGTTTGATCTGCTTCCAAGTCTTAATTGAGGTTGGCCAGTGTCGCACACATTACCTGGCTGCCAACATAAAGACTTTCAGCTGGCATGGGCTTGTGTGTTGATTGGATATTCCCACATTGAAGATAGCGGTGAGCCGCATTGCCCAATTCTGACCCTTCTCTCTTTGTTATCACCTGAGTATTTCTCTCCACTGACTGTGGCGTTTTCGCCAGGTTACCAAAGTGTCACTTTTTGGGAAAGCAACACCAAGATGGGAGTGCCCAAGGTACACCACTGCGGCCTGCCACTCAATTGCAAGCTCTATGGGAGAACGGGCTAAGGAGAAGAAAATAGAGTAAAAATAAAATCCCATTAATATATAACCTTAAGCAAAGGGCCGGGTTTGGAAGCTTTTCATGCGTTGATCCTTCTCACCCACGCTTGCCTTCAATTTCACACTGCCTTCCGCACCTTGGTTCAAACTGCGTATTCAGGGGTCCGAAGCTTACCGTAGCATATTCCCCTTCTTTGTTCCTCATACATTCGGCCACGGGTATTAGCATAAGGAAACTGGGAGAGAGCAAGGCCCGGACGAGATGAAAAAGATGTTGGGGTTCCTGCGGACCAGAAGAGGCAACTGGCCGGGGCTCCTTGCCCTTTTCATGTTTGTATCTCTTTGCGTTGGTGCTCCAACAGATAGTGTCCGTGATGCAGATCAGGCGCAATCTGGCTATCTGGATAATCATAACATGGATCCGGCTATTGTGCAGGGCCCAACATTTGGTAGGGTTTTTCCTCTTTCCGGGAAACAATTACCCCCAGGTGTAGGGGAAGTTTAGATGCTTTTCAGGATTGATTTTCTGACATTTGAGTGCATCAGGTCAACTCTGGCGTATCAAGATGGGAGGGGATGTGAATGGGGTAAACGAGCAGTATGCCAGTGCCTGAACGAGAAAATTGCGATTTGTTTGGGTTAAATTAACATTAAGCGTTTCAAAAAGGTTCTATGCAAAACCTTTGGTTTACACTCCTAAAGCGGTAGGCAGCAAACAGGTCGTTTTTGCTGCTTCAGGTAATTATGCGACCCAGCAAGGATGAAAGAAAAAAGGATTTTATAAGTAGTCTGGTCTTTTCTGACTAACTTTAATTTCTTAGAAACAAATTGGGTTTATGTTATGGACGCTGTATGATCGCCTTAGGAACGTGTTTTGGCGAAGTTCGCAATAGAGAAATGATTTTTCACATCTCGCATGGAGCGAAGCTTTCGTCTAAAGAATGCTGTTAACTAACTCGTGATGCAGGTCACCGGGGCGATCCTGAGATCAAAGCAAGTCGCAACCCCATTCCTGGTCTCGGATATTGGATGTAACGATATCAGCGGCTTTAGTAGGATCCCGTGAATCTATTTGGACCCATTTCTCTAAGCCCCTGCGGGTATCCGCGGGTGATTGAAGTATTGCTATTGGGTACTAATGGTGGCTTAGTTGGTATTACTGGGACTCCGATCATTGATCCTGCGACCGACACTGTTTACTTTTACGCAAAGTCATATCCTGGAGCCGATAGGGGAGTGTATAATGGTGCATATTGGATCCACGCGTTGGATATTAACAATTTGAAGTGAGTGATCTCTTGTGTTTCTGTCTTTGGAGGGGAGGGTTAACCCTGGAATCTTGTTTGCAGTGAGAGGCCCGGATTCCCGAAGAAGGTTGATGGATCGGTTGCTGACAATGACCCAACTCGCTACTTCCATGGGGGGACTCATCTTCAGCGGACATCATTGAGTATGATTAATAACATCGTATATGCTGGATTCGGTGGACATTGCGACAAGTACAACTTTACCGGCTGGGTTCTGGGAGTGGATAAGACTACGGCAGATGTAAAGGCGGTTTTTGCTACAGAATCTGGAGCATTTGCGCCGCCGCAGGATGGGACGTTTGCGGGAGGTGGCGGTGGGGCAGGTATCTGGATGAGCGGAATGTCTCTCTCTTCGGACTCGCCCAGTCGTCTTTTCTTCGTGACTGGAAATGGGCAAGGCCATCAAAATAAGGAAATCCCTGCTTCTGGGAGAACCCCTCTGGATACGTTGGACGAAGCGATTGTGAATATAAAGATTGATCCGGGGACGGGGAAACTTTCATTACAGGATTATTTTGAGCCGTATGAATATATTGTGAGCACACTTATGGTACCGAGTGATAGGTTGAGTATACTGACCACGGTTAGTCTATGGATGCTGGGGATCGCGATTTAGGGAGTGGGGGCATAGCGTTGCTAGATCCGAATAGTGAGCACTTGGTTCAACGATCTCTTCTAGAAATGTTTGCTGAATCTGTGTAGCCTTCTCAGGAACAAACGCTGGTCGGTTGGGTGTCACCGTGGGAAAAAACGGCAAAGGCTATGTCGTCAATCTAGATAATCTTGGAGGATTTAAGATGGGCCCTGCAGGTTCAGACGCGGTGGTCCAGACTTTACAGGTGCCTGGAGGAGCGTCTGTATTTGGAGGGTCTGGGTCTTATCCTCTTGAGGGTGGCTACATTTATATGACACCTGTAGGAATTTCCTTCTGATCCGGCGCATCATTTTGAGTGCTGATTTATGGGAGACAGGTTGGGTATCCAACGCTCGTTTATAAATTTGGGAAAGATGCCAATGGGAGGGCTGCATTCACACAAGTGGCTCAGACTGATGAGAGCAGTGCCGGTCGGGTCGGTGTTGGTGTCCCTACTATCACGACTTTCAAGGGGCAGGCAGGAACGGCCATCTTGTGGATTGTAGATGTTGATGGCGGATTAAGGGCCTATAGGGCAGTCCCGGAGAGTATGCTTCTTGATATTGTGTGGTTTGTGTGGCTTAGAGGTTAACTTCGCTTTAAGATGGCAAGATGATCCGGATTCAGCTTCCTCCTACACCGTCCGTTACGAAATTTCAAAGGCCCTCGTTTGGTGATGGGAGGTTGTATCTTTCTACTTCTAATGGCTATATTCAGTGTCTTGGTAAGCTGAGGATCAACGCATATGCATTAAAAACGGATTCTTCTTTTGCTGATAGTGGGTCCAAGGATCTCCGGTCGCGCTGCCATTGAATTGTACAAGTCCGATATCCTTTGGGGATTTGACTATTGGGAGCAAAAGAATATTGCAAGTTAATTGCACTGCGCTCATCGCGATTACAAAAATTGACGGGATAACATTGAGTAATCCGTTGTTCACGGCCTCAAACTCGTCGCTACCAACCGGGGCACTTGCAAAAGGGCAGTCGTTTAGTTTTCCCATCACTTTTGATCTTACCAATGCCACTATCAAAGACATGCCCGGGACTTCCGTGCCCAGCGTAAAGCCTGGTATTACTTCAGGGGCTTTGAATATCATGACGGTAAGCATGACGTTTATTATTTATGCATCGTGGCTAATACAAATGATAGACCAACGGGGTCGATAAATTTGCAACTCTCCAACCGATTGTGGTATCGGGAAATCTCGTTTCGTCACTTCCTTTTTTGGCGATAAGCCCGGGAGAGGCAGACTTTGGCGGAATAGTCATCGGTTCAGCTGCCGCGGAGACCGGTGTTCCGGGGAGTATGGTCGTACAGAATGTTGGGTCAACGGATATGAGAATTACAGGATATGCTTGGGCTCTTGATGGTTTTGAGGATGGAGTTCTGGAATGGACCAATGTCACGGAAAATAGTGCAACGAACCATACTGTTGGGCCGAGTTTTTACG
Source organism: Tuber microsphaerosporum (assembly GCA_003521225.1). Lineage (NCBI taxonomy): Eukaryota > Fungi > Ascomycota > Pezizomycetes > Pezizales > Tuberaceae > Tuber > Tuber microsphaerosporum. The sequence continues at coordinate 22,411 of QOVD01000804.1, forward strand.
CTATTGATCTACCCGCAGTTGACAGTATAGTCGGTCCAGGGCAATCGATTACTGTTAATTTGAACTTTAAGCCATATGCGGTTGGCAATTATCATTCCCTGTTCCAGATTTGGAGTGATGGTGGTGCACAATACATTTTACTCACCGGGTAATCCTTGAATATATATATATATATATTTTTGGAATATCTACTAATAAGTGATAGTGTTGCAACCATAGAACCTAAAGCCGTTCTCGAGGTCTCAACAGCGGAGGGTGGATGGACTACTGGAGACTTTATTGACTTTGGCCCCCAGTTAGCAGGTGTTTCGTTGGTTCGGCAGATACGCCTTCGTAATACTGGTGGTAGCGCTCTGACGATCACTAAGAGCAAGGTGTGTTTGCCCTTGCTCGAGCAGGCCCTGCGTTGTCCTTACTGACACCTGTGTTTAGCCTCCAGAGGGCGCGGAATTGACAGCGACAAATCCTACAGGCGAGTTATCAGAAGGACTTAAAATCCCACCAGAGGGCTCTGCCGTTGGCAATGTCCTTTTCCAGCCGGCCGTTCGTCCTGTGAACCTCGGGCCCAAGTCGATCAATGGGACCTGGACACTAAACACCGACGACCTGACATTCGGAGTTCACAATGTGTTGGTACAAGGGGTTATTCTGTCACGTCAGTTAGGTCCATTACTCCCGGATGGTACGAGCAGGTACAAATATCTTGGGTGCTACAAGGACGCTGTTGCAGGACGTTTGTTGGATAAGAACAACAACTTGGGGCTTAATAACGAAAACGGTATCTGTCAGCAGACATGCTTAGGGCAGGGGTATATCTTTGCCGGAACAGATATGTATAGCTATTTCTTTGGCATTGCAGCGAAACTGACGACGAGCACAGTATCATCAGGAGTGCTGGTGTGGAAATAGGGTACCGAATAAGATATATTTCTCCGAGGAGAGCGCAAACAAGTGTACTTGGACTTGCACTGCGGATCAAAGTCAGGCATGTGGAGGTGATGGGGCGTTCATTAATAGTAGGCTAGCTTGTTTGGGTCCGAATGGTGCCGGGAGGGTCCTGACATGGTGCTCTTTTAGTCTATTATGATAGCCTTCGGTTCAACGGGGTTGCTACTACTGTAACTACGACGACGGCGAAGTCGACTACTACTACTGGTAGCACGTCGACAATTACCCCGGGGTTTAATACTACTACGACTACGTCTTCGTCGTCCTCCAAAACTACCACATCGACCTCGTCATCGTCTGGTACTACGGCATCGTCCACTACCTTTACTATCAACTCCAACTCAACATTAACCACGGATTCGACAGCGTCCACATCTTCGACTTCTTCCACCATTACCACCGAATCTAACTCGACATTGACCACAGCTACTGATGGCACTACTACAGACTCTACGGCATCCACATCTTCAAGTTCTTCCGCCACCACCACTACTATATCTAACTCGACATCAACCACGGCTGCTGATAGCACTACCACAAGCTCCACAACATCTACATCTTCAAGCTCTTCCACCTCTTCCACCTCTTCCACATCTTCCACATCTTCAACCTCCACCTCCACCTCCGCACAACCAACATACACCGGCCCACCCCGCTACATAACCCAATACAACAACTACACCCTCCAAGGCTGTTGGACCGAAGCCACTAAGGGCCGCGCGCTCAAGTCCAAATCCCTCTCGATAGCGAACATGACAGTGGACATGTGCTGGGGCATGTGCAATCAATACCAATTTTTCGGCTTGGAGTACTCGAAGGAGTGCTACTGCGGGGACGTGCTCCAGCCAGGATCGCAAAATAGCACATCCGGCGCCCTATGCAATTTGAAGTGTGGAGGGAATTCCACCGTCTATTGTGGCGGCAGCGCTAGGTTGAATTTGTACCAGTTTAATGCTACTTTGCAGAATTCTTCGACGGTGCTTGTGGGACTTAACTTGCCGCTTGCGCCTTAGGTCTGTTGCTAGGGGGGGTGGGGGGTGTCGGATTGTTTATTTTATTCTATTATATTCTACCCTATTTATTTATTTATTTATTTATTGGCCTGTTTGTCTTGACATCTTGGGGATACCGCCTCGGAAAGGGTGGATTTGGGCTGTATTTTAGTGGTTGATATCTAAGTGGTAACGCTTATGAATGAAGATGAAATAATGATAATATTATTATCGTTATCATTTTTTATTTTATTTTTACACTCCCTTCTTCTAGACACTGTTTAAACGCATGACGAGCGGGGGCGGAACTACTCTATCGTAAAGAACTCCACGAATATTGCTGCGTCGTATGGAACAGCTAGATAAGAACTGTCCAGAATAGCATCAATCACCAATTTTCAAGAGTAATTTGACATTCTCCATTCTGAGCACCAGCTTAATTGTATCTGCTTCAGTATCCTCCTCCTCCCATGCTCTCCGGCGGCGTTATGGAAGATCAGGCAGGCTATGGTAGTGTCGTTCCGCGTGTCTATTTCCCAGGTCGGTAAAAAACGCAAATGTGTCGCCGCTGCCAGGAGGTGTGAGTGATATTGTGTGATTAAAGAGTATTCCCTGAGGGTCGTTTTTCTCGGATGGTATCGTATCCTTTTCCTTTTATTGTTAACTGAATCGGGTCCATCAAAGCACTCACGTAGAATATAGTAGTCATAATTGAGTAGTTTAGAGGGCTTGTCACATGACCCACTTCGTGCAATGTAAACTTGCACAAGAGGTATGCTACGATCTATTGGAAGGAGATGTATTGTACAGTAGGGGTCCAAAAGGATTCGTCCGATGCCCTTTTTACACTAAAAATAGGCATTTTTAAACAAACAATTCTCAACACTGCTTATATAAAATCACTTGAAATCTTTCCATCAGCTAGGGAATGACTATCTATTCAAACTTCTACAAGTAGAAGTGTAAGGAATCAAAGCTGTCTTCATTGTTGATGATTGTGTCAACTAGTGTGAAAGTGACTTAAGTTTTTGTATGGGGCTCTATATAAAAAAGTACTTGGCAACCGATACCAAATACTTAAACAACCTTTTCTCCATCACTTGGTAATATTTAAGGATTCTGTAACTTTATTCATGTTATCTACAGGTTTGCTAATGTAAGGACAAATTTTCGCCGATTATCATAGACATTGTGCAATGAGAGAGGGTAGTGAAGATGGGCATTTTTGGTGTAAAAAGGGCATCGGACGAATCCTTTTGGCCTGGTACTGTAGAAAGGGATTATAGTTAATTTAATGGATGAAAAAAGGGAGAAAAATGAGGAGGGTGAGAAAGAGAGAGAAAAGAGGAATCTAGAATTGGAAAATAGGAATATGAAAGTAAATCTGATGCAAATTTTCGAGCAGGCTATAGAATGAACCGAAGTTGTCCGATCCGGTAGAATAGGGGGTTCCCCCTGGGGGTAAAGCTCTGTGAATAGAAGCTAGGAAATTGTGGTTACAATATATGGGAAACATAAGGGAGGTGTAGGTGGGTGCGATGATGTATGATGAGCGCGCTCTGGCTACGTGGGGTATCAATCGACTAATTGCGCTAGGGTTGATTATGGGACTAGTGTGCTGTACGTTGGAAGGGGAGGAAACGGTAGCAATAATTTCAACATGCTGACGGGATTATCGCGAAAATAGAAGATGGGTATCCCGTGTTTAGAGGCTGCGGGGAAGTTGTCCCTAGCCCTAGTTTGTGCTGGGGGCTGTAGCTTACTGGGACTGAAATAGGGCTATAGTTCCCTTATGTTGGTACTTGACAGCATAATAGAGTGGTGTCTGGCCGTAACTATCTGGCCTGTTGGGATTGACGTCGTCTCGTCCGAGTAGTATTTTCACCACTCCCTCGTGGCCACGCTCAGCAGCCCGACAGAGTGGTGTCTGGCCATGATTATCTGGTTTATCGGGATTGACGTCGTCCCGTCCGAGTAGTGTTTTTACCACTCCCTCGTGCCCACTCTCAGCAGCCCGACAGAGTGGTGTTAGACTGTAATAATCTCGTTTGTCGGGATTGACGTCGTCCCGTCCGAGCAATATTTTCACCACTCCCTCGTGCCCACTCTCAGCAGCCCGACAGAGTGGTGTTTGGCCGTGATTATCTGGTTTATCGGGATTGACGTCGTCCCGCCCGAGCAGTATTTTCACCACTCCCTTGTGCCCACTTTCAGCAGCCCGACAGAGTGGTGTCTGGCCATGATTATCTGGTTTATCGGGATTGACGTCGTCCCGTCCAAGCAATATTTTCACCACTCCCTCGTGCCCACTCCCAGCAGCCCGACAGAGTGGTGTTAGACTATAATAATCTCGTTTATCGGGATTGACGTCGTCCCGTCCGAGTAGTATTTTCACCACTCCCTCGTGCCCACTCTCAGCAGCCCGACAGAGTGGTGTCTGGCCGTAATTATCTGGTTTATCGGGATTGACGTCGTCCTGTCCGAGCAGTATTTTCACCACTCCCTCGTGACCGCGCTCAGCAGCCCGACAGAGTGGTGTCTGGCCGTGATTATCTGGTTTATCAGGATTGACGTCGTCCAGCCCGAGTAGTATTTTCACCACTCCCTCGTACCCACTCTCAGCAGCCACGCAGAGTGGTGTTAGGCCGTAATAATCTGGCTTGTCGGGATTGACGTCGCTCCGTCCGAGTAGTATTTTCACCACTCCCTCGTGCCCACTCTCAGCAGCTCGACAAAGTGGTGTTTGGCCGTAACTATCTGGTTTGTCGGGATTGACGTCGTCCCGTCCGAGCAGTATTTTCACCACTCCCTCGTGACCACTCTCAGCAGCTCGACAGAGTGGTGTTTGGCCGTGATTATCTGGTTTATCGGGATTGACGTCGTCCCGTCCGAGTAGTATTTTCACCACTCCCTCGTGCCCACTCTCAGCAGCTCGACAAAGTGGCGTTTGGCCGTAACTATCTGGTTTGTCGGGGTTGACGTCGCCCCGTCCGAGTAGTATTTTCACTACTCCCTCGTACCCGCTCTCAGCAGCCAAGGAGAGTGGTGTTAGGCCGTAATAATCTGGTTTGTCGGGGTTGACGTCGCTCCGCCCGAGTAGTATTTTCACCACTTCCTCGTGCCCACTGCGAGCAGCCCACGCGAGAGATGTATTACCCACACAGTCTTTTTGGTTTACATCACAACCTTCCACCTCTACCAAACTAGCTACAATCTCAACTATCCCAAAGATGGAAGCACAGTGTAGGCCATTGAATGGGGGGGGCTTATCGAGATCAACAGCGAGCCACGGTTCCCGTGCTTTCAAGAGGATCTTAGTAGATATGTGGTTCTTGTAGTCGTCAAACAACTTCAGCGCAAGCGATTTCGCGCAATCTGAAAGGTCCCTCTTTGCATGGGTTCCCCAGTATAGTGAAGAATATTCGAGAAAGGGTGTTCCTTGGAGATCAGGAGGGGGACTGGCGGAGAGAGCCTTGACCTGCTGGGAATTCAGATACACCAGGCAAGTCTCCGCTATCGTCGAGTGAGGTGTACCAAAAAGCTCGGGATGAGCCCGAAGGTACTCTCGAAGGGTAAAGTGGATTAATCGGACCGTGGAAGCCTCCTTATCTACGACAGCAAGTCCTTGACAACAGGCTAGTAATGTCCCTATTGAAGGAACATTGTCGGTATTGAGATTCGGCGACCCTATTTCCACTGCCATGGCATGACAAAGTTCATCGGGCTTCAGGGCCCGCTCCGCGTGCGAGATCCACATTAGAGTAGCCATGCCGAGCCTTGACTTCTCCCCGCCTTGTCCTTTTATCCGATCCAGCGTTGCGCTATAAGCATTCCCCAACCCCAACCCATCGGTCATTGCCCTGAGTCTTTCTCGCCTGCGATGGATTGTGGTTTCTTGCAGGATCGCATCGATACTTAGTGAGACGAGTAGGAATCTAGATATTTGTCGGTTAGCTGATAACTCTAGAGAGATTGTTGCTTCTATCATACATTTCCGAAATATTATTTGGGATTTCCTCTAGGATGTCTGCTTCTAGGCCACTATCCATTGCATCCGGGGTTGTGTCCTCGCCTAGCCTGGTATGAATATATCTCATGATGTCGTCTCTCCTCGGAGTGATGGATGCACTCCTCACTCTTCCAGGGAGACGCTTCCCAACCTCAACCCGAATATGCGATCTTCCAGTTACGAATATTCGAGTGCCTGGACATTTTTTGAGGATTTGGTTTAGCGAATCAAGAACCTTGACTTGATATCCTGCAAGGCATTCGTCTAGTGCGTCGATGCATATGAATGTGCGCTTTTTGGAAGAGGTGGTCTGTAGCATCTTCACAATGTCGGCAAGCTGCGGTCCTCGTCCTCCAATGACCTTTCCCTGGTCTTCATAAGCTTGGGCAATTTCCACCGGCACCTCTTCCAGTCCACCCACAACCTGCTTGAGGAGGGCACCCAGCATAGTCGTGGGGGACTGCTCCTTTTGGGCAGCGAAGTCGAAGTAAAAACACGCAACGGCGAGATTTTGTTCTTTGGCCTGATCGCACAGGCTGTCTACCACTAATGAGCTAATATCGTGGTTTGTTAGTAATTACTATTTCCTTCCACCCGCCGAGGTTCACTCTATACCTAATATACGTCTTGCCAACCCCGGGGTCTCCATGGCAGAACAAAACTGCATTATCGGGTTCATCTCCCTCACTACCCATACACCAGCTTTTAAATTCTTGGGTCTGTAGGAGCCATTCCCCTACATTCCCGACTCGGCGCTCTTGAACGCCCTGATGTCGTAGCTTGGGATCTAGTGGCGATAACCAGGTCAAGATTTGAGACCGGCCATCGGGAATAGTATAGCTGTTCCACACGCTAATAGCCGCGCTTAAAGAGTTGGTGTTATTGCTGAAATATTGCGACATTTTCCATTTTTGCTGTTAAGGATATTGTGGATGATAGATCTAGTCGACTGCTGGTTAATTCGATAAATGTTATCCTAGCTGGAATCCTTGAGGGCTGAAGAAAAGCGGGGTCTTCTGTGGGGCCTTGTGGAGTAGTCTTCCCCAAATTTGTGCTGACAACGCTCTGCCTGTGCTTACAGCGCCTGGGCAAAAGTCTTGGTGATTAGGCACCTTTGCACCAAAACTCGCCATTTTGAAGGGGGTTTAACCAGGCCCCCACTCTGAACCTGTGCAGATAAATTTCCAAGTAGTTATATATACATGTAGAGATTATCCTCCAACTATTTACAGAGTCTCTTGATACTTCCCATTGTGTTACAACTTGTCAAAGATTGGGACTTTGTTGTGAGGGGTTGCACAAAAGGCAACTTGCTTGGCAAATTGGTGATGATCATGACTTTTAAGCAATGGTTGGACTTTACAAGCCAGTGGAACTTGCAGTTGGTAGTGAGCATACTTCAAATTAAGCATGAGATATTAGAAAGATAAGGTGACTTTAAACAAGGAATTTAGGGAAATGGAGATGAAGTTTTCAGGGAGATATAATATCAACAATTGAAAAGTCGGGTTTTTGCCCATTTTTGGTGTGAAAAAGCGGAATCACCAAGAGTTTTGCCCAGATGCTTTACCTCATCGGAATAATGCTAGTCTAGGCTAGAAATTCTGGTCCGGTCACTGTTGCCTAACGGAACTGACCACAACCCCACCACCATCTTCTGGAACAGATCATATTCCTTAGATCCTGTCTTGTACCGTAAAAACTCGAATAAGCGGACCATGTGCCATGTAGTCCAAAATTTCCTCCTGCGGAATAGGGCGACAAACACACCAAAAAACCTGCTTTTCAAGACAAATAAAAAAGAAAAAAACACCAGACCTAGAGGCAACTCCAACGTCCTAGCACATGGTCCGCCTATTCGAGTTTTTACGGTAGTAGCTTTAATTGCCCTTCCTAGGCGAGAGTCGGAAAATCAAAGCCCTGCGGGGCCATATACGAACCCGTAGCCTATGGCCTAGTAACATGGACCACCTATCTCTTAGAAACTAAATTCCGCTAACAATTCTCTGAATCTGTCCTCTTTTTTCCATTTGAAGGGCCAAGTTAACTAAATCAACTTATATTGCACCCACCCAACAGGCCCAATCGGTAGAGTGGACACAGGAATCATTCGAGGGCTCGGGGGAGATATACCACCAACATTATGCAGGTAGTCTAGCATCGACCTTTTTTCTCCTCTTCTCATCTACAATCGATCCCTTCTGCAACTCTTCTCTTATGACTCTTGTAGTTTGTGATTCGGAATCTACACCTACAGTACCTCCTTGGGGAACTCCTGTGGCTTGTCGGTACTGGTATGTAAATATATTGTTTCACCGAAGCTTGTGAATCATTCCACCGGGCAACTTGAAAACATGCTCAGCAATTCCAAAAAGTTAGACATTTTTCCTATGACGATAGCAATATTAGCTAATATATATATATATATATTTACTCTCCTCTCTTCTATGTACGGCTTACGCGCGTGGTGAGCGAAGATGGAGGTACTCTGCAATAAAGCACTTCACGAACATCACGACGTCTTGTGGGGCGACTAGACAAGTACTGTCCAGTCCAGTACCAACCACCATCATACAGTAATGGTTTGGCGTTCTGCATTCTGAGGATCAGCCTAATTGTGTCTACTCCAATGCTACTCGTCCTATGCTCTCCGGTGGCGTTATGAAAGATCAGGCAGGCTATGGTGGTGCCGTTCCGCACGTCTGTTTCCCAGGCAGGTAAAAAGCGCAGATGTGCCGGCTACTAGCTGCCAGAAAGGTGTGAGTGATATCGTGTGATTAAAGAGTACACCCTGGAAGTCGGATGGTATCGTATCCTTTTTCCTTTATTATGACCGAATTGGCCGCACCAAAGCACTCACGCAGAATATAGTAGCCATAATTAAGTAGTTTGGAGGGCTTGTTTGGAGAACTTGTTACGCTCCGCTTTGAAAAGTCTTCGTAACCACACTAGTCCATTTTTGTAGTTGTGACTGCACTCGGCTGGCACTCATGTGCTGCGCCAGCCACAGCTACAGGAATAGGCTAGTGTAGTTACGGAGATTTTTCAAACAGGAGTGTACATGACCCGGTTCGCGTAGTGTAAACTTGCACAATGGGTATGCTACGATGTATTGGAAGGAGGGGAGTAAGGAGGAGGTGTATTGTGTGAAAGCGATCAATTTAATAGGTGGGGAAAATGTGAAAAGGAGGATATTAGAATGGGAAAACGTGAATATGAAAGTAAATCTAATATAAAATTTCCAGCAGGCTATAAAATAAACCGAAGCTGTCGGATCAAGTAGAAGAAGGGGCCCCCCCCTGGGGGTAAATCTCTGTGAATAGAAACTGGGAAATTGTAGCTACAACATGTGGGAAGCGTCGGGGAGGTGAAGGTGGGTGCAATGATGTATGATGCGTGCGCTCTGGCTACGTGGGGTATCATTCGACTAATTGCGCTAGGGGTGTTTAGGCTTGATTGTGGGGATAGTGTGCTGTATGGCGGAAAGGGAGGAAAAGCCGTTGGGGGAAAGAGGAGCGGACTGTAGCAATAATTTCAACATGTCGACGGGATTATCGCGGAAATAGACGGGCATCTGGTGGGCGGGGGTGGCGGGGTTGGCGCCTCGGAGCCCTAGTCTGTGATGCGGGCTGTAGCTTTCCGGGACTGAAGCAGGGCTACAATTCCCTCATGTTGGTACTTGGCAGCATAATAGAGTGGTGTCTGGCCGCGATTATCTGGTTTGTCGGGATTGACGTCCTCTTGTCCGAGCAGTATTTTCACCACTTCCTCGTGCCCACCCTTAGCAGCGGAAGAGAGTGGCGTTTGGCCGTAAATATCGGGTTTGTCGGGATCGACGTCGTCCCGTCCGAGTAGTATTTTCACCACTTCCTCGTGCCCACGAGCAGCAGCACGAAAGAGCGGTGCTTGGCCGCGATTATCTGGTTTGTTAGGATTGACGTCGTTCCGTGCGAGTAGTCTTTTCACCATTTTCTCGTGTCCATTCTCAGCAGCACAATAGAGCAGTGTTTGACCATAATTATCTGGTCTGTTAGGGTTGACGTCGCCCCGTCCGAGTAGTATTTTCACCACTCCCTCACGCTGATACTTGGCGGCGTAATAGAGTGGTGTTCGGCCGAACTTATCTGGTTTGTCGGGATTGACGTTGTCCTGTCCGAGCAGCATCTTCACCACTCCTGCGTGCCCATTATCGGCGGCCCAATGGAGTGGTGTTTGACCGAAATAATCTGGTTCTTCGGGATTGACGTCGTCCCGTCCGAGTAGTATTTTCACCACCCCCTCGTGCCCATTGATAGCAGCACGACAGAGTGGTGTTTGGCCGTAACTATCTGGTTTGTCGGGAGTGACGTCGCCCCGTCCGAGTAGTATTTTCACTACTTCCTTGTGCCCACTGCGAGCAGCCCACACGAGAGATGTATTGCCCACACAGTCTTTTTGGTTGACATCACACCCACCCACCTCTACCAGATAAGCTACAATCTCAACAATCCCGAAGATGGACGCACAATGTAGACCACTGAACAGGGAAATTTTATCGAAACCAATAGCATACCACGGTTCTTGTGCTCCCAAGAGGATTTTAGTGAATATATGGTTCTTGGGGTCGCCAAATAGCTTCAGCGCAAGTGATTTCGCGCAATCTGAAAGATCCCTTTTTGCATGGGCTCCCCAGTATAGTGAAGAATACTGGAGAAAAGGTGTTCCTTGGAGATCAAGAGGGGGACTGGTCGAAAGGACCTTGACTTGCTGCGAATTTAGATAACTTAAGCAGGTTTCTGCCATTATCGAGTGAGGTGCGCCGAAAAGCTCGGGATGAGCCCGGAGGTACTCTTGAAGGGTAAAGTGGATTAACCGGACCCTGGAAGCCTTCTTGTCTACAAAAATAAGACCTTGACAACATGCTAGCAATGTTCCTATTGAAGGAACGTTGTCGGAATTGAGATTCGGCGACCCTATTTCCACTGCCATGGCGTGACAAAGTTCATCCGGGTTCAAGGGCCGCTCCGCGTGCGATATCCACATCAAAGTAGCCATACCGAGCCTCGACTTCTCTCCACCTTGTCCCCTTATGCGATCCAGCGTTGCGCCATAAGCATCCCCCAACCCCAGCCCATCGATCATTGCACTGAGCCTTTCTCGTCTGCGATGGACTGTGGTTTCTTGCAAGATCGCATCGATATTCAGGGAGACGAGTAGGAATCTATGTATTTATCAGTTAGCGGATAGCTTTAAGTAGTGTCGTTGCTTCTATCATAAATACATTTCTGAGATATTATCTGGGATTTTCTCTAGGATGTCTGCTTCTAGACTACTATCCATTGCATCCGGGGTTGTGTCCTCGTCCAGCCTGATATGAAGATATCCGATGATGTCATTTCTCTTCGGGATGATGGATGCACTCCTTACTCTTCCAGGGAGACGCTTCCAGATTTCAGCTCGAATATGTGGTCTTCCAGTTACGAATATCCGAGTGCCTGGACATTTTTTGAGGATTTGGTTTAGCGAATCAAGAACCTTGACTCGATATCTTTCCAGGCATTCGTCTAGTGCGTCGATGCATATGAACGTGCGCTTTTTGGAAGAGGTGGTCTGTAGCATCTTCACAATGTCGGCAAGTTGCAGTCCTCGTCCCCCAATGACCCTTTTCTGGTCTTCATAGGCTTGGATTATTTCCACCGGCACCTCGTCTAGTCCACCTACAATCTGTTTGAGGAGAGCACCTAGAATACTCGTGGGGGACTGCTCCTTTTGGGCAGCGAAGTCGAAGTAAAAACATGCAACGGCAACATTTTGCCCCCTGGCCTGATCGCACAGCATGTCTATTACTAATGAGCTAACATTGCGGCTTGTCAGCACTTTCCATTTTTCCTCCATTCCTCGAGGTTCGCTCTTTGTACCTAATATACGTCTTTCCAACCCCAGGATCCCCGTAGCAAAACAAAACTGCATTATCGGATTCATCTCCCTCACTGCCGAGGCACCAGCTTTTAAATTCTTGGGTCTGTAGGAGCCATTTTCCTACATTCCCGACCCGGCACTCTTGAACATCATGATGCCGTATCCTTGGATCTAGTGGTGATAACCAGGTCAAGATTTGAGACCGGCTATCGGCAATGGTATAGCTGTTCCACACGTTAATGGCCCCGTTAAAAGAGTTAGTGTTGTTACTAAAACGTTGCGACATTTCCCGTTTTTGCTGCGTAGGATATTGTGGATGATAGATGATGGAATTAGTCGACTGCTGGTTAATTCAATAAATATTATCCTAGCTGGAATCCTTGAGGGCCGAAAAAAAAGCGGGGTCCTCCGTGGGCTCTTGTGGAGTCCCCCAAATTTGTGCTGACAACACTCTGCTTGTGCTTACCTCATCGGAGTAATACTAGTCTAGGCTAGAAATTCTAGCACTGTACGGTCACTGTTGTGCAACGCAACTGACTGCAACCCACCATCGCCTTCTGGAACAGGCCATATTCGGGATTTTGCTAGCCAGCATCCTTAACTTAGATCCTATCTCACAATAGCTTCAATTGCCCTCCCTGGGCGAGAGTCGGAAAATCAAAGCCCTCTAGAACTACCCTAAATCCTAGCAACACGAACCACCTATCGCTTGGGATCTGTCCCTTTTTCTCCCATGCCAAGGATCAAGTCAACCAAAGTAATTTATTCCTCACATAACACCCTACAGGCTATCATAAATCGGCAGAGTGGATACAGCTATTATTCGGGGGTCTGAACAAAAATACACCAATAATATTATTATGCATAATAAGCTTTTCTTCTTACTCTTCTCATCCACAATCGATTCCTATTGTAACTTTCCTCTTATTACTCTTCTCTTTACGGTTCGTACTTTGAACTTTACACCTACCTCTTAAGGAAACTCTTATCGTACAGCTTCCACTTCTGACGGTCTAAGATAGTTGGTACCGGTATTTATATATGTTGTTTCATCCCGGGGCTCGGGAAACATTCTACCAGGCAACTTGAAAACATGATCACCAATGCCAACCAGGCCAAACATTTTTCTCATGGCGAAAGCAATACTAGCCAATCCCCTGGTTAGAATAGCTCTTGAATACGAAAAACTTAGAAAAACACTTTATGAGAATTCATGTTTGGTGCCATACAAAACTTGCCAAGCGGGTATTGTTTAGGGCTTGTGAGTGATATCACATGATCATGAATGGCCTTTTTGAAAACTGCTTGCGTTGGATAGGCAAGACAAGTAAGGATAAAAACTATCTGAAACTCACCATTTTTGAAGTGTTCAAGGGGGGGGAATATTTAGCAGGATTAAAAAGCTGTGGATTGAATCCACTCTTCACTATTCTCCCATTCCTTCCTAAGGGATTACACACCTACCAAAACCTCATCCAGCACACACAGACCAGTATAATACATCAAAATGCACCGCTTCAAATCCACCAGCGACTCCCAAGCCAGCTACCTCCAAGCCCAGCTCAAACTCGAGCGTGAAAAAAGCGCAAACCTCCAACACCGCATCGAATTCCTGGAAGCCGAGCAATCCCTCTTCCAAGAACGCGAGAGTGCCCTACTAGACATAATCTCGCACTACAAGTCCGACATGAGCGAGAACTTCGAGCGCCTCCGCCGCGCCGCCACGGCCTCCCTCCCGCAGCGAGAGAACGGCACCGTCACGGAGCCAGCCATAGGCCCATTCCTCCACCGCGTGACCGAGATCGTCCACACCATAGCGGAGAACATGGAGAAGCTCAGTGAGGTTATCGTCCGCAGCGAGGAGACCCATACCCCGGTTTCGGTTTCGCAGGAGGTGCTGGATATATTCCTCGACGGGAACGGGCTGCTGGCGGAATTGCCCAGGATTTCCGAGGACTTTGCACAGCAGGTGCTTGCGCTGCGGAATCTGTGCGTGAGTTTTCAGGACTCGTACGTTCCCCTGGTGCTCGATGCTTATGATTCGCACAGTCTAGCGACTCATGGCTCCTTTGCGGGTGCGTGCCCCCCCGCGCATCCGGAGGTGCTCTTCGTGCACTTTCACAACCTCGCTCCTATGCTTAAGAAGTTTTGTCTAGACTCTACCTCCTGTACCGCTGCACATCAAGAAGACTGCGTGAACAATACCCTCCCACACGTTTTTGAATCTTTGTCAATCTCTATGACCCATCCCGGCCCGGACTGGCAGGCGCTGCGAAGGGCCATTTTTGCTAGTGTGGTGTTCGCGACCGGCTTGCAGGGGGAGGCTTTCGGGTTGGTAGATGTGGCGGGAGTTCGGGGCGCTAGGGCTTGGGAGGAATTTCAAGAGTGGGATATTAGCGAGGAGAGCTGGGAGAGGAGGGATGCACTCAGGACAGGACTTTTGGAGGTTTATTGGAGGGTGGCAGGGCAGGATGAGCAGGGGAAAGGGGAGGAAGCTATGGCTTGTGAGAGGAGATGTGATGGAGGGATGGTGACCCTTGAGAAGACGTATTCGAGGAATAAGTAGATTGTGCGTGACTTCCAGTTTTGTTTGGCTTTGAGATTTCATATTCTTTCTCCAGTAATTTATATAATTCGCGCCAGTGGTGAGGGGTTCTGTTGAGGCATGTTTTGATATTAAATTTTGATCTTAGTCCCGAGTTGTTCCTTTTTGACAATGTTTCACTCGCAATAGGAAGCAGGTCAAGTTAGTGCTTCCTCGTGACCCATAGCAAGGGGCCAAAAGACCAGGAAAGCATTGACTATGTAGACCCATTAGAGAGACAAGTCCTCGCCAAACCACGAATATATATTGACGGGCCGGCTCCGCTGATTAAAATAGCCCACTATGCGCGCCCCTCCCTTAGTTTTACTGCCCACCATTCTAATGCAAGGTATAAATTCCCCCCCTCACCACGACAAACCGGAAGCCCAAAGTTGATAAGTGCGCTGCAAACCTTAATGATAGAAGGAAACTAGCTGCATCTCCTTGCGTCATAATAGCTAAACCATTAGTCACCAAGTGAAACAACATAACCACATAACTCCTGAACACCTAGCTGAGGGGAATCCCGCTACTCCCGAATACCGCCTATGCAAAGCCCGGCCATCCAGAGCCTCTATAACCATTGATCCAAAAAAAAACCCCCCTTCCCTCCCTCCTTTTCCCAGTGATATAAAAATTTAAAGGTGTTAGTACCAAAACAAACACTCAATCCACCATCCCTCCGCCGAGGCAACGTTTACACAGTCACTACCTGTCACTCAGAAATCATCGAGACGCACTCGGATGCTCTAAAGCTAATAACCGCCACGGCACATTCCGGCTATTACCTCCTTCCCGGTAACCGCCAAATAACCTCGTATGGCCCTCAGGTCAACGGGCGTCATGAACCAGAAGAAAGAGAAAAGAAAAAGAAAAAAACGACAACAGCTACCATAACCTCCCCGCACCAAGACCGTCTGTTAATTCTGCCCTCGGAAACAAACCCCCCCACAATCTAGTGATAAGCACAAACCCAACCCATTCGCAGTGCAACCGCGTGCATAAACGACAACTACCCAATGATAAAAGAAATGAGTCATCTTAGAAAGGACAGGGGAAAGAATTTGAACAATTTGATAAAGTCCAAGCTCAGACCCAAACTCCAGTCTAGGCGGGGAGATTTGGCAACACGAAGGAGGAAAGCAGAAAACATGATAGCTAAAGTAGAGTGGAAATAAATGAATAAAATGAAAAGACCAATGACAAGAAAAAGATTTGCCAGCCTAGTTTAGGAAGTTTCAGGCAACTTCTCCTCGTGAGTAAGCCCTTTCCTAATCGCAAGGACGTTATCGACAATAACCGCGTCAACCCCCTGCTCAGTTTGCAACTAAGATAATACGGTCAGTAAAACTGCTTCAGACAACCCGGCAAAATTGGTCAACTCACTTTAACATTCGCTAGGAGGTTGTTCATAACCCCGTATGTCACACACACAAGCCCGGATTCCTTGATGACTTTAATCAAGCGGGGACAAAGGACTAATGGCTCGACAGCAGAAACAATCCCGAGAAGGTTCCATCTACTAGCGAATCTGATTGCTTCCTGGAGACTCGAGGCACGGATATCTGCCATTGGATGAGTCCCACCCTCTGTAAGAAAGAGAATAGGGATCGATGGCTTTAGACAAAAAGTGAGTATAAAGTCGCGATTTTGAAAGAAAAAGACCGGCCGAGCCAAACATACTTGTTTCAATGAGAGCAACAGACAGATGTCTGGGTTGAAGCTCGAGAAGATCAAGTCACGACCATTAGCGTGATCGTAAACAACCTTCAAAACTGTAGGATCGTCAGCAACACGAACTAGCAAAGTTTTATCCACAGTCGGGAACCCTACCACTATCGACCCAGGAGTTCATCTCAATAGCGAGAGTATCCATATCCTGATCCTCGCTTTCTTGGAGCATTGGATATTCTGTGCCCCGCGATTAGCACAATTAAAACCCTCCTACGGGACAGGATCACATACTCAGCTCAATATTAAAACCAGTACCGACCGGAATATCCTTAAAAGCCGACTCTAAGGTGGCAAACGGTGCAGAGATACTAGTACCTCTGCTATTTCCCTTGAAACCGTGCAACTTATAGGCTCTGGTATGCTTCATACGTTCTGCAAAATCCGCCTGTGTTGTATCATCCCCATCGTGTAACGACATGGACCTATGTCTTCGAAGAGTGCGCTGAGAACCACCCTCTCGAGTTCCATTTTCCCCCGATATTCGATTGCCATTTAGAATACGCTCAGGGGAGCCCTTCCTAGACCGATGAGTTGGCTGACGACTCATCGACATGAACTACCTATGTTAGTAGATTCCCAATCCCAACTGCACTAGGGCAGGGTGAGTACCTGCTCCAGTGTCAACGTGTGCAGGGGAGCATCAATCCCGGTTTCTCCGACTAGGAAGTCGTGATAAATCACAGGTACATGATCCTTTGTAAGTTGAACATCTTAAAGCCACTGTCAGCAAGACCAAAGCACCAATTTTAAGCCCCATCCAAGATAATCCTACCAAACTACAAATTATTAGCACATATGAAGGGGTTCGGGGCCATCGCGTTCATACCTCAATATACTCTGCACCCAAGTTTGCCGCCGCAATAAACGACTAGGCACTAAATCAGCATAGACCCAGCCAATAGAGCTTCCAGTATTCTATCCTATGACTGAACATACCAGAATGGTGTTTTCTCCAAGCTGTAGGGATTTACGTGCTGGAAAATTCTTTCCGAGGCCTTCTCAGTATGGTTAGGCAAATGCCGCCTCAACAATGGGGGAATTCCATAGAGCCCAATCACCTCTATGCCCAATAACCTATGAAACATTATTAGCACCGGCCCAAACATAGAAGTTGGAGAAACTCACTCTCGGTATTGCTAAACTCTTCCAGTAGGTTTGCTGCTTAGTGATTTCTATATTAGGGTGGGCAAATGGCGTGACAATCATGAACTCGAAGTTCAAGCAACCAATTATCTCTAGGTTAGCGCCAAGAATTGGAACCTGTACACCACCCTGTAGAGAAACCCTACGTTTCCCAAGTTCCGGCTTAATTGAGCTCAAAAGTGCCACAGCTCTGCCTACAATCTGATCCTTTGATCCCGCATATGTAGGAACAATGTCGAACGTGAGTTTGACCTTGCTTGCATCCTTTGTTTCGAAAACGATTGGGTCATCGGTAGCAATATTTGAATGAACAGGAAGATCAATAATTGTCGGTTCACCCATTGCGTTTTGTGCAGAGACAACCAATGAAAGCGCCGTATCCAACTGGGTTAAATGCGCTTCGGCCAACGGAATCTTATCCAGCTGAACTGCCGGGACGTTTTTCCTTGTATCCATGCTCCCTAAGTTGACTAAAATCATCGCTTCCCCTTTTTTCAGATACCGATGTCCAAAGCTTTTGACAGGGGGTGATTGAGTGCCAGGGAAGTTAAATCCATTAGTGCCGAGTGATCCGCTCAATGATGTCGTAGCAGGCAGTGTTAACGGGCTCGAGGAGAGAGCTGGGCTCACGGATCCCGATGACCCGCAGGTGTCGCTTGTTTCTGCAAGCTTTCTAGCGATACGGAGATGCCCTCTCAAGGTCGCATGTTCCTTTGCTGACCAACCAGACAAGTCCAGCTTGTCCACGTCACTTTCACCATTTTCAACCAAAAGATCAACAACCGCCTCCTTGCCTTCGACAGCAGCAACAAATAGCGGCGTCCATCCATAGTTCTTCTCGGCTAATTCAACATCGGCCCGTTGTGTATCGCTTCCTTCAAGCAAAACCTCAACACAATCAACATGGCCAAGTCTTGAGGCATGGTGCAAGGCTGTCTCGCCGTTTTCGTCTTGGTAGTTTATATCGACTCCAGCCTCAACCAGGAGCTTAACAGCAACAGAATCATTTTTTTTCGCGGCGAGTGTCAACGCAACTGAGGACTTGCAAAACTTCATGACGGACAAACTGATAGAACCTAATACAAAGTGAAATGTGCCTCGCACAGTCTTGTAGGAGTATTTATAAAGTATATGTGTGAATGAGTTGTTGAGGGGAAGTTGCTAGGAGCTCCGGGTGCGCCGGTTGAGAGGGATCAGAGCACCGGTCCTTAGTATGAAGGGGGAAGACACCGGGTGTTATGTAGGTGGGTGTGTAGGCTACCGGTATAGGGTAGGCATTGCGCAAGGGTTATGTTTAAGACGGTAATGCAAGAGTAGGGTATGGTTATAGCAACGGAAGTGATATTGCCGTCGGGGTTCCTGTGAAGCAGGTCGCACAGTAGAGGATCTGCTGACGGAACGAGCTATTCCTCCCTCCACCAAATAAGAATTCAAAGATCAAGATAGGTGAATGAAGTTGCGAAGAGCAAGTTCGTGTTCAAGCTAACTACTCCTGTTGGTCAGCCAAACTCTACACACCACACCATTACAAATGATATAAACATGCAGCCGTGAGAATGTCAACAGGGATGACCAGTCTCTCTATCACAGAAGAGACATCTACGAGTAATGTCCAGAAGGTGGTGTGAAGGTCTTCAAACAAGTTTCCTCCGATTATGAAAGCTACCTAAAGATAGGAAATCGCAACATCCGAAAGCATCAACAGCACAAAGTCAGCCTGTTTCAACGGTTCAAAGACTATATAGGACGGTTTGGTGGATTGTTATGGCGACAGATTGGTGAGGGGAGGGAAGGTAGGGTCGTGAAAAAAAAGAATGAAAAAAAGGGCTACCGGTAAGAGAGGAATTTCAGATGCGCCTTCGGTGCAGAGGTTGGGAAGAGAGAGATGCTGCAAGAATTTCGGATGAGTGGATGGGGGAGATGGAGCAAAAAGGTTGTTGTCGTACGGTATATATGGGTTTCGACTCGTGAAGCTTTTGCTCACCCCCATTGGCCCCCATCATGACGGTAACTGCAGCTGCAGCCAAGTGTCTCTTCTTTTGAACCCTTTCCTGCTAAGCGAGAGCTTCGGGTGGAGCACCACCCGTTGGGGCTCTATTGAATTGGGTGGTGTAGGTATAATATGTATGATACGGTACAAACCATTTATTCGGTAAACCTCAAGATACTGGTAACTGAGGAGTGATTGTTGACCCCCGGCTCCCCTCCTCCATCAAAATTTACACACTGTACGAGCACACGGTAATATTCTTATCAGGTTGTAACTTGCCCGCTATTTCCTCCTAGCTGCAATGCCCTCCACGTTCCGTACAAGTACCGGTATCCTCCAATGCACCCAAGTTTATGATACTGCACATATGATGGGCTTCCTGCTTGCCCCAGTGCCATAGAGAATTAGGAAAACACACCCCTCTCCAGATCCACCTAGCTACAGTAGTCATTTAGCCTCCATCTCCCATACCGGTATGTTACCGGTATCCCACCTATCTACTCTAATTGCGGTCCACCCCCTGCATCTCTACCTCCCTCTGGATAGCTACTTTCTATAGGTGGTGAAAGACATGCTTATCTACAGAGCGGTGGAAGCGCTAGCCACCAAGCTGTCTCCATCGCCGGTCGATCCAGTCTCCACTTCCAAGTTCTAACCAAGACCAAGGGGTGGAATCGGCTCGACTTAGGTGCCAATAGCCCCGTTGACGGATGCGCACAGACAACCTCACGGCTTGGTCCTGTGATTGGATATAGCTGCCTGCAACCCGGTAAATACCATAGCACTCACGAGAACATTTACTGGAAGGGGGAACCTGATTAAAGCTGAATTGGTGATGATACCAAGTACAGTTTTGGGGGGGGAGCATTTCTGCCTCATGCTCTTTAAATAGAGTTTGTAGAATTCACACTACATTTGGGGAGTCTAGTCCTCCCGGCAATTTGCAGTACCGTAAATTATCACACCTCGTTCCTGAATATGGAGGCGCAAACACCTGGGATTGGCTCCTTAAGGAGGTGTTAGAATTCCCGAATAATTCTAGGTGAGTTTACCGTACATACTATTCTATCATTGCCCAATACATCTAACGGTAATTATTTACCCGGCCCGCTATCACAGTAACTCCTTTCATGCCTGTGCTGGATGCAGCTTCACCACCACCTCCGATCAGTTTGATTGATTGGGTGTTTCTATTAGTCGGTGTCTAGCTCGACCCATTTTGTCTATCACGAGACACATCGCGCCCTATTGTTTATTGTTTTACACGTCGAACATTTACCACTCGTGATACTCAAGCTAAAATTTCGGTGAATCAAGAGGAATGATATTATAATAGAAAAACCCTATGCTAGCCGGGAAATGGATTGGGAACAACCATACCTCCGATATCATGAAAGACTTGGGCTGAAGCCTGGGAACAAAATTAGGGAGCTCCTCCGAGTTATTTTTTGTCAAGGCTCACGATACCCCTAGATACGGTAGTGTGGATCAACGTCATCCATGCCAAGCAACACCGAAACCCCGACTCAAGTCTCAATTTCCAAAATTTATTATTCATTCCCCATCCTAATACCGTACTCTCATGCAACGACAGGTATGGTTATAATATCCATTTACAGCCCGTCCTGGAGCTCATCGGGCGGCACAAGCCCTTGTTCGTACATGTCCGAAGTCCTGTTGAAGGGCTCAGCAAAGGCCACATATGGAGGCCGCCAACCCAACAGATTGATATTGCCAAGACACCTGGCCACAAATTGTGGGGTTCTCCGAGGCGAATCGTGGCTTGATCCTTTTTAGCCTTTGGGATGGACACAATTTAGGCACGCAAGATCACACATGCGGCTCAAGTTCCGACAGATCCCCAAGTTTATATAGTCGGCCCCGGACGGTGTCACTGACTCTAAAGACGTCAGCGGATGTTCTACCGGCATCATACCCAACGCCGTAGAACGTTTCCCTGGAAGCTAAATCTTCCATGTGACCGGTAAAGTAAGTACCATAATGTGCCCCCCGGCGAACTAGCACGGGGCCAAATTACTGCCCACCAGTACTGATAGCACCGGTTACAGTATCATTATCTGAGATGCTGGTAGGTACTCCCACCTACATGACCCCCCCAGGGCAACGTCTAATTTCAGCTAGATAGAATTCCTCTCGTGAGCTATCTTTCAACTTCATACCATACCGTAGGATACTATATTACAACTAAGGTGCTCCAGCCTCGCGCGAGCACCAAGCCAACATGAACCCTAAACCCAGATTTCCAAGTACACGTTTAAACCACGGGTACTCAAGTACAGCATTCCCGTACAATGACCTCCGAAATTTAGGCCCGTTCCTAGTTCACCCGAGATCAAACTTGTTTTTAAGCTTATTGACTTTACCGCACCGGCCTGGCTCTCCGGTTCGATAGGCCTTCAGCCCGCTGCGCCTCCGGGAAATGCAAATATCCACAGAATAATATCGAACCCGCACCTCGTTTAGACAGCACCTGCACTTCATACCCTCTGCCAAGGTTGGAATAAAATTTTCAACAATAGAGAACCACGGCGGGTAAAGATCACTTTATCTACGGTGGGTGCCTGGCCAGAAAAAACACTTTCCGGTAAGGAATATAAAATGTCGCAGGACAAAGTGCCGGGCACGGATCGTCAGAATACCCCCGCACTACAGAGGTCGGGCAGATGCCCGCGGCCGGCAGTTCCAGTGTCCCTTCTGCCCTTTGATCGGCTGGCTCAAAGTGCAAAGTGCGTTGGCCAACAATGTGCTTTTCCTGGAAACTGAAGGATAATATTATAGTCTATGTTTGACCGCGTCTTTTGCCCATATATCAGGTTTCAAAGACACATGGAACCTCCCGATAAGAACACAGTCCGAACACGGCAAGATGAGACGGGAATTAGGTCGTAGATACCCCCCTAGCCTGCTCTTCTTCCCCCTCACTTGTGGAAACTATCTTGACCCTCCACTACCGATAACATGAGTTCCTGCCAATATCTTTCCTAAACAACCCAATAAAATAAAAAAAACCAATCACCAAACCAAACTCGCAATTTACAAATCTCCAGTCTCCTATCATTTCTCCCGAGTGACACTCCATGAACAGACCGCCTAAGCAAACCCCATCCATCCCCAAACTTCCCCCCAC
>QOVD01000805.1:1049-18084 GCA_003521225.1 Tuber microsphaerosporum
AAAAAAAAAAAAAAAAAAAAAAAAACTCTCCAGTAGTTAGTTCCTCACGCAACCATCTAAGTACTTTCTTATACTATCAATTCAATTTATCTTTACTATCACGATTCCTGGCAAACAAAGAGAAGTGTCTCTTAGCGAGTTCTTGACTACATGATAGGAGCAAGTGTGTTCGGCTATCAAAGTAGTGTACGAGAATCTCGGTCTTGTTACCTGCTGCAAGTATCGCCCGGAGGGAAGGATCGTTACAATGGGCTTCAGTCTTTAATTGTTCTCAGCGACTCCCTGGGCTTCCATCACTCTCATTATGATGGTTTGATGTTCGAGGCTGGATTACGATCCTTCTCTCTCCCGTGACTGGAATACATTCCTTTTACAGGCCCTACAGACACAGGGCTTCATATTGGTGCTCCACGCGGGCCTCACCTTCACCCGTGTTGGCATCTACTATGACGGTCGGTTTCGAGGGCCCCCTTGGCTTCCCTACCGTGGACCATTGCTACGCTTCTCCCCTCTGCTCGATTACTAGTTTTTTCTGCGGTCGCTTCGTCCCCCTACTTTGTTTGGTTTTGTCGCCTCCCCCTTCGGTTGAGGGATGTCCCTTGGTTTGCGTGCGACGATATTACTGCAATTACAGTTTTTTTGGGCTGAATGGGTTGAAGAGGGTGGGAATAGGTTTGACCCTGGCGCTTGCTGCTGGGGTGGCTATTACGTTTGGTGTGGGTGGTTTGATGTGGGTCGGGTTTTGGTCCCGCAGGTTGCGCTCGGGCCTACTCCTCCGAGTAGGTTAGCAGTGGGCCTGGTGTGGTGTGATGGATCCTCAACCCTGTGTGTGTATGTTGGTTGTGGTGTGGTTGGTTGAGGTCGGGATTGGTGGGTTCAGGTGTTCCCCACTTGGGTTGTTGAGCCCTGGGCCTGCGGTGGTGGAGATGTTCTTTTGTGTGGGAGGGGTAGTTAGTGTACCTGTGTTTTTCCCTTACGGGTTTTTGATAGCATTCTCTCTCCCAGGTATGTGTTTGGTGGATTTTCTTTTGTGTTTCTTTTGTTGGGGTGCGAGGCCGGTCTGCTGGTGGTTGTGTTTGATGGTTTTCTTATGTTTGGGGGTCCAGGCGGCAAGAAGGCCGTTTATATTTGTTGTGATTGCGCCCGGGCATAGCTCGGAACCTCTGTCGTTTGGTGGAAGTCTTCCAGTGTGGCTGCTTTGCCGACCCTGAGCGGCTGGCTATGTATGGCTGGTTGTGTTGATGGGTAATGGTGCGGTCCCGCTATGGTTTCAACGGTTGGCCGGATACCAGACTGGCTGGGGTGTTGCGGGTGGTTGATTTTCCTTTGGCTTGCAGCATGGAAGTAATGCCGTGGGTGGGCGTATGCCTGGATTGGCGGATCCTCCCTAGTTATATAACTAAAATAAATACCTATTGAAACTACCAATCTCCTCTACTACTATCTCCCTCCTCGCTTAGTGTGCCCACAGCACCCCTCACACCTGTGTAGTATTATCCACATAGAATAGATTGTCCCTTTGGTGTTCACATTTTGAACAAATAGTCCTCATAGTTGTGGTTATGATTGTAGTCGCCGTTGTGGTCATCACGACAACAATTATTGAGTTTTGCATGGGATCGCCCAACGGTCATTCGCGCGACAACCACGACAGTTCCATACGCGCGTTTGTCGCGGCTACCGCCTCCCGACCCACACCCCAGCCTCACTTGCGGCTTAAACCACTGCCCTGTCGTAACTGCTGTCTTACCCTTCCTTCTGAGGTCAGTTTAAACTCGGGTTTTTCCCTCTGGGGGGAAATCATAACCAATGGGGGTGCGCAGGTCTATCGCATCCCCCTCCGTCCATATTTTTCTTATGGAGTTAAGTTGGGATTTGTGGGCTTCTGTTTATGGTAGAGTTTAGCATTAGAGGAAGGCTATTTTATTGTATGGAGATAAACTGGTGTGATTCGAAATTCTCATTATATTTGTTATTATTGGTTTTTTTTGGCTGGTCATTTTCTACAATTTAGACTGTTGCTTGGAGGAAAAAATGCAAGTGCCGGCATTAGTACCGGTACTGCACCGTGCAACCATTTCCGACAACGATGCCAAGTGACCGAAGCCCAGAGCAGGGACAGAAGGGCTGAGGCTGGCGCCAACACGTGATCTGATAAAGTGACAGGGTGGGGAAAAAGCAAAGCTTGGTATGGCCAGTTTGCAGAGCCGCGCCCAGACTCTATTGGACCGGCTGGCCCTTGCAGTCGAGAATCTCAATACGGTCGAATCTCAATACGATACCACAGTGTCCTTTCAAGAGGGACATTACTAGCCTGTCGCTAAGGACTTATTGTCGCGGATAAGGAGACTTCCGTTGTCCGGCTACTCCACTTCACCTTCATGGGCGCCTCCAGGCTCACCACGAGCATTCTGGCACAACTTACGCGATAATTGCAAAAATCGGCCTACGTATCTGGATTTGCAACTAGTCAAGCCAGTCCCTCTCCTGATTCAACGCGCGCCCTTTCTCCATCTCCAACACGCCCTCCCTCTCGACCACTAACACGTGCAATCTCTCAGATATTCTTCTCTGTATTGGGGAATCCACGCAAAAGGCCCTTCAGATTGCGCGAAATTGCCTACCGGCACGCTAAGGACTACAATAACCACATATCTACTAAAACCATCTCGAAAGCGCAGAAGCCGTATGTTCACCCTATCGATTTCGATAAGCTTTCCCAGTTCATTAGTTTACACTACGCTTTATCTTCGGGGTTGCTAAGATTGAAATGGTTTGGTAGGGGTGGAAGGTGGTGATATCAGCCAAAAAGGGAGCATGCCTAGTGCACCACTTGGGGAGGCTGCTCGCAATGGGCACGAGGAAGTAGTGAAATTACTGCTCGGGCGGGACGACATCGACCCCAATAGGCCAGACCACTTTGGTGGCCGAACGCCGCTCTGGTGGGCTGCATGGAATGGGCACAAGGGAGTGGTGGAAATACTACTCGGCTGCGACGACATCGATCCCAACAAGCCAGGTGCAGACGGCCAAACACCACTGCTATCGGCTGCCTACAATGGACACGAGGGGATTGTGGAAATACTACTCGGCCGGGACGACATCGACCCCAATAAGCCAGCTGGGGATGGCCAAACACTACTATTCTGGGCTGCTTACTATGGGCGCGAGGGAGTGGTGAAGATATTGCTCAGACGGAGTGATGTCAACCCCAACATAGCAGATAGGTATGGCAAAACACCACTTACAGGGGCAGCTGACCGTGGGTTGGAGGGAGTGGTGGCGTTACTACTCCGACGGGACAATGTCGACCCTAACAGGCCAAATGAGTATGGCCGAACACCACTCTACAATGCTGTCTGCAACGGGTACATGGGAGTGGTGGAAATGCTACTCAGGCGGGACGACGTCGACCCCAACAAACTAGATAAGGACGGCTACACACCACTCTCGTGGGCTGCCAGCCAGGGGAAAGAGGGAGTGGTGAAATTACTACTTGCGCGAGACGACGTCAACCCTAACAAGCCAGATAAGCACGGCCAAACACCGCTGTTGTGGGCCGCTTGGCACGGGCACGAGGGAGTGGTGAAATTACTGCTTAGACAGGACGACGTCGATCCCGACGGGCCGGCCGGGAGCGACCAAACACCACTCAGTGGTGCTGCCTGCAATGGACGCACGGGAGTGGTGAAAATGCTACTCGGACGGGACGACGTCAACCCCAATAGATCAGATAAGGACGGCTACACACCACTCTGGTGGGCTGCCCGCCATGGAAACGAGGGAGCGGTGAAATTGCTACTTGGGCGAGACGACCTCAACCCTGACAAGCCAGACAACCACGGCCGAACACCGCTATTGTGGGCTGCCTGCTTTGGGCACGAGGGAGTAGTGAAACTACTGCTCAGACAGGATAACGTCGACCCCGACAAGCCAGCTGAGGACGGCCAAACGCCACTCTGGTGAGCTTCTCGCAACGGGCACGAGGGAGTGGTGAAGATACTGCTCAGACGGGACGACGTCAACCCCGACAAGCCAAATAAGCACGACGAAACGCCACTCAATTGTGCTGCCCACGCTGGGCATGAGGCAGTGGTGAAATTGCTACTCGGACGGAACGGCGTCAACCCCAATAAGCTAGACGAGGGGGGCCGAACACCGCTCTGGTGGGCCACTAAAAATGGTCACACGGGAGTGATAGCTCTGCTACAACCTCTAACATCTATCACTCATAGCACGGCCTAAGCCCGAAGAAGCACTTTCCTTATTACCACCCCCGAGCACTATACTGGTAACCCCTGTGCTATTCCCGTGGGGGCCGCAACAGCTTAATAAACATATTTGTCGTCACCACTATGTCCCTCCTCGCCCCCCTCCAACTCCCTCCTCTGGTTTAAAACACTACCTTGCGGTAATTTCCGTCTTACCTTCCCTTCCGGAGTAAGCCTGTCACAGAAACATAGTTTAAATCTTTTTCCTGGCGGGAGGAAATCCTCTGTCATGGGAATGCACATATCTATCACATACCCGCCCAGTCCCCTACCCCAGTTTTTCTTATGGAGCCAAGTCTGGAATTTTGAGCTCCCGTTTGAAAGATAGTGTTTAGCGTTAGTGGGTGGCTATTTCTACTCTATCAAAATAACTGAAGCAAGTCTAACCTGAAATTTTCATCATATTTACTTTTATTGTTTTTTTTAGCTTCATTGATTTTTACTACAATCTATTGTCTCCCCTTTCCTCTCCTCTAGAGTGTAGGCGCGACGATTGTTTAGATAGAACAGAGGAAAAATACAAAATATGGGGTTTTCTAACACCCGCACGTAGCGAATAAAGCTAGTTGCTGACTAAGTAGGTATGATGTAATTAGTTCCCACTATGGACATGATTGAATAGAGACATTCGGGAATCCCGGTCCGGTTGTTTAAAGGAAAATTTTAACATATATGTTATTTTCACCTTTTATGATCACAAAAAATATGACGAACATACCCAACAAGCCCTTAATTTTATGGAGGAAAAAAGGCAAAAAAGTGAGAAAAATGCCATTTTTCTTACTTGCCAAACAGGGCCTTACTACCTATACTTGAAACAATGTCATTGGGTTGGGAGAAAAAGAGGAAAAAAAATACCGATATCCATAGTATCATATAACCGTGCCAAGGTTAGACCCTTCAATCGATCACAGTACCTTACTCGATACTAGTCCCCA
Source organism: Tuber microsphaerosporum (assembly GCA_003521225.1). Taxonomy (NCBI): domain Eukaryota; kingdom Fungi; phylum Ascomycota; class Pezizomycetes; order Pezizales; family Tuberaceae; genus Tuber; species Tuber microsphaerosporum. Next base: position 6,259 of record QOVD01000805.1, read on the forward strand.
CATATAAGTACTCGTACAAACAAATATGCAAAAGTAGCCTCGAGGAGAGTATCTCGCGCTCAGCCCAGCCCACCTCATATCATCCACCCATATTCGCCTTCCTCCTGTAATTACAATCCCCTTAATGAACCGGAGTCATCGACTTCGCCAAATGTGTCTCAATACGATTCTCCAACTGTCTACCGGGATTCCTAAACGGCCACCTCGTCCACGCCATCATGAGATTCAATAAATCGTGTGCCTCCAAACACCTCACCCTCCTGGTTGGCGGTATTCTCTGGTGGGGGGGTAGGTCCGCCAGTATGCTCTCCGCGCCAGGGGCGAGAGTGCTAAGTGCTCTGGAGATACTGCTGGCGCGGAGCACGAAAAGGTGACATAGGAACCATTCGAAGGTTAGCCAGTTACTTGTGCGCTCGCGCAGGGTAGGCGGAGAGAAGAAGGGGTGAGGGACTTTGGGAACCATTTCTAGGAGGTTCATTGGAATCTGGATAAAGGTTAACAAGTATAAAAGGGTAAGTAGGAGGAGGGGGCGTGGTACATGTGGGAAAACATCTCTCTTGGGGTCGACATGCAAAGGTTCATATGGTCGATTGTAGGCTTTTAAGAGCTTGTTGCGAGCGGCATAGATTTCGTCTTCTCGGCCTTGTTCCTGGGATTTCACTATGCGTCTGGGGGACCATCGCTCCTCGTATTCCTCCCATACCCGGGCCGCGCTCTTGTCCCCTCCCTTGCTCGCGCTAGCGGAGGCAGTGCTTGGTCCTTCGCCTGTAGCTGCCCCTCCGGGTTGGTCGCCACCTCCCTCTATTGCTTCCATCATGACGCTGTAAATATCCTCTGGTTGAAGCACTTCGTTTGGATCAATGCGGAGGGCAGGATGCATAGCAGCTATCCTGATGACAAACTCCCGAAGCGCCTTCTTATGTCTATGGTAGTACCAGGGCGGATGTTCCATACCTTTGATCCAGAGCTTTGGGTTTTTCCTTATCTTGTTCTCGATCGCTTCTATTTCTCCTATCGTTGCGGGTTGGCCCCTTTGGAGGAGCTTTCGGGGACGGCTAGGGGTCTTCGGGAGTTTTGCCTTTCGTCTCCGCCTATCTTCGATTTCGTAAAGTTTCTCCGCCACTACCTCTGCCCTTGTTTTATAGCCGAAGATTCTCCCGATCTCGTCGTATCTATTGAGTGCTCTCACTTGCTCCTTAGTTGGGAGATTTGCTGGTAGTTTTGGTTCCTTCCCATCGCGAATTGCTTCGACGATCTTGCGAACCTTGGCTGTTGTCTTTTCTAATTTTTTCTGTTGCTCATGAGACAGTTTCTTTGGGCAGCTGCAGGTCTTTGCTAAGCCTAGCTCCTCCGCTACTAATTTTTTTATTTCGTCTTCCACCAACTTAGGCCTCACATCTAACTTTATTCCTCGCCGGGTCTCCGACTTTACTTCCTGCCGCTTGCTTGGCGCCGGCTTATTTTCCTCCACATGAACGTTATCCTGGTTTATCACCGGAAGTTTGGGGATGCCCTGTCCTTGGTGGATCTCACCTGATGTTGCCACCTCGGTGATGTCGATTATCGCCTCTGCAATTGCAGCGGGTCTTGCTCTCGCTGCTATACTCCGGGGCAGGTATTTATCTTTGATCGAGTCGGTCACCCAGAGTAAAAAGCGCACACGCCCATAGCGTTGAATCCAACTTCCCAAAGCACAGCAGGTGATGAAGTGAGCGACCAACCTGTCGCTCTGGACCGATTTACCCATGTGTCCGACAAACAGTAGATCAGTATTGACGTCCTCTGAAGAATGAGTAGTTCTAATGACTGGTCTTGGAAATTTGACTGGCCACGGAGGCGGCAGTGGGCCTTGGGAGAATAATTCGCTGTAGGCGTCCCAATCATAGCCATTTAACGGGACATACCAGGAGTTTTTGTACATTTTTTGAAATTCCCTCATCCTATCTCCGTATGCCTCCTCAGGCTCTAGCAATATGTGCTGCTTCGGTTGTAAACGTTCATGCAGTGCTGCTGAGAAGATTCCTAGATTCGGATTCATATCTATTATCGTGGTTTGTTTGTAGGCGGCTAGGTTTAGTTTGTCTAATATTGGGGCTGAATTTTTATTCAAAGAAATATCAGTTCACACCTGCTCAATTCAACTCCCTGGCGAATAAATAGAGCAATGAAGTAAACGCTACCCACTGCAAATCTCCCAATTGACTAATGATGGGGGAAGATGTCTCGGCCTCATCCTACCAGCTGCGGACGGGAACAATGAGCGAATATGAGCGATGGACTCATCAGCGCTCTTGCGAAATATATTCGGGGTTTTCATGGTTTCGCGGGTCGGATTGGCGGTGACCAGTCGTCATGAGAGAAAAGTAATTGGACGGAGGCTCTTTCGAAAAAAAGAAAAAAAAATACTGTAAAAACTCGAATAATTAGACCATGTGCTAGGACATCAGAGATATCTCTCCTAGTAAGGTCTAGTGTTTATTTCTTTTTCATTTGTCTCGGAGAGCAGGTGTTTTGGCGTCTTTGTTGGCCCTTCTCCATAGGAGGAAATTTCGGACGACCCAACACAAGGTCCGAGTTTGAAGTTCTCATGGTATATATTTCTAGATAGATCACGTGCGAAATCTAACCCGGATGGCCAAGACCCACCACATGGGCTCTCACTCCCAGCGGTTTGGCGCTGGCTGAGGCTCAGGGTCCAGGTCCTCTTGGCGCCACCCACCGCAATCAGGAGAAAACCTATTCAATGCCAGCGAGACTCGGACCCTCCCTACAGAATACCATCCAAGTTTTTTTATGCCAGCAAAAACACAATGTCTCACCCACCAATTCCTTGTAATGCCAAACATGGTAATAAGCATGGTCTCAACACAGCTTGGCAGGGTGGCTGCCCTGGCATTTTCCTTGAAAGGAGATTTATTGCTAATTTTAAGCGACACTAACCATCTAAATAGTTGTCCTCTGAGATTAAAAAACATTATAAAATTTACCAGTGCTAATGGCTTGTTTTTAAAGAATTATTATTTTTTTTATTATTATTTTTGTTATGGTTTTTTCTTTCTTAGAAGTTGGGGAATTATTTTCTTGGCTGTGGGTGAAACATTGTGATCTGGCTGGCATAAAAAAACTTGGATTGTATTCTGTAGGGAGGGTCCGAGTCTCGCTGGTATTGAATGGGTTTTCCCGGGGTCAACTCAGGATCTCTGAGTTTCTGTTTAAAATCCAGATTTGCGTTAGTGGAGGGCTATTTCTACTGTATTGAAATAAGCTAGTGTGACTTGAAATTTCCATCATATTTATTTCCACTGTTTCTTACAATCACAAACCCCCTGCAATGCCGGAGGTTAATTATGGATTTAAAACCCAGAATTTCGTTCTTTTTCCGCCTCCATGAGCCCATGGAAACCCCACCCCCTACCCCCTCTCACGTCTCCATCTTTCAAACGACAGACGATAGAAAAACCACAAGCTATCCTAAACCAAAACACCTGATGCATGCGATACCGTAGTCTGCAAACGAAACAAAAGCACGGCCAAATAGCTTATGTCTCACACTAGCGTGCGAAAAATAACCATGGGCCCCCACCAAGTAGCTATGATATTCACCCATCTGTGCATTGCTTCAATCATTTATGTTAATACCCATGAAGTCAAAGCAGATAACCAAAGCCCAACCCACCACAAGTTACGTACCAGTCCTACCCTTCACCACTCCCCCAAAGACTACCACCCAAAACTCCCGTCGCTGCACTAGGAGGTAGACAACAGTCGGCCCACTTCCAAAACGAGAGGTGTCTGTCCTATGTAGGCCATACCAGGTCGGGGCATGCGAGTGATATTTAGTGAGTCAGTCTTGTTTGCTGGGGGCCAAAAGTTGGGCCCGGTAGCACAAGCATTCACCCACCGCTTGCTCAGCAATAAGCTAGGCCAGCGTTTGTGTTACTGGGCTTGACTTACCCTTGCACCCGAGCACAGCACTACTGTAAATAAACTACCAGTAAACAGACTACCGACCTCTGGGTAGACCATCCCCTTAACAGAACCATGCTACCAACATCCCTGTCCTGTTATCAATCCCGTGATGTGTTGGTTTGTCACCCATAAAGCTTAATGTTCTTGCATATATACCAAGCTGGCAGATTCTACCGGGGGTGCTCTGCCCGCTAAAATCAAAAGTCTATCCCCGACCTTTGCTTATGATAACTACTGACTGCCATGGCTGCTATGACCCCGAAAACCCGTCGTGCAGTCAGCCCTTCTGTATCGGCTTAGGCCCCCCCCCCAGCCTGCACGGTGCGCCGTCTCGGAGAGCTGTGCTAAGCCCTCCCTGATATACTTTCTCTAATCCTGCTAGATCCAACTTGGTCTTCTGAACATGGACGTTTCATTTATGAACAGGGCTCAACAATTGCTACCGCGATCTCTGCTTCCTAGTCACGAGTGAGTGAGTCGTTCAACGCTCAATATTCTTACTTGCGTATATTACAATAACTAGGTACATAGTGAATTTATTAAGTATATCCGCTATTCTACCATAACTTGGTAAGAGCGAATGAGCGAACCCCATGTTGCACAATATGGACTTACGAGAGAGCCAGGATATCCCATCTCCGAGTCCCTTCCATCTGCTGCAATCCCCCTCCCCTAGAGCATTCCGTTCATGCCTAGATTCGGCGCCATGAACCCCCACGATCTCTCGAGCCATGCAAGGAAAGCTTCATACGCCCTGGGACAACAGTGTTTGAGTAACACCTTACGTTGCCGTAAATTACAGCCGTAGGGTGCTATCCTAGAAAATGGTATCTAGAACTATAAATTTTGATACCGGGTAATAGTCCTTTTTATTATAGAACTTGGTGCGGCAGAAAGGTTCTAATTAATTTGTGTCACTCTGCAAAGGTCTTCGTAGAACTGGGTTTCACTTTAGCCTAAGGGGGCGGAATTGAGGGCGGACCGCGCAATTGGAGCCCGCTTCACAAAGGCTCCTGCTGAGTGGCTATGAGTTTATTTACAACAAGCGGATTTTAAGATCGCCGACCGACAGATTGAAAGATGGCTAGACAAAAGACTTTTAACCATGAGGCTCTGGTAGCATATGAAGGGGATCGTGTACAGGAGGATGCTACTAAGGAGACAAGTTAGGTCATAGGATTCTTATCCACGTTGCCGGAGGCTAATTGTGTATCTAAAGACCTGAATTGGGTTTTACCCTCCACTACTCTACGTGGTGTGTAATCCCCGTCTTACATCTTTGTTGAGATCAAAGGTGTTTTTTTTATCTTGATCCAGCTAATAACCTCCCGTAGCGGTAAGTTGCCACACTGAATTATATTCTATCGCAGTGTATCCTATGTAAAGTGACTATTTGAACACTAAGAGTAGACGAGTGACTATCTGTGACAGGATTATAATCTAAGAGAAACAGGAGACGAAATAGTGGCGATAACTAAGTCGCCTGCTAGGAGATAATAGCAGTTCCGATGAATAGATTGAAGAAGAGTTTAGGCATAGTATTATTTTTTTCTGAACATACGTAATAAGTTAACCATGGCAGTTTTGTTTGCATTCTGGATAAGGCACTCGTGCGTCCGTATTAAGTTTTGGTTTCCTGTTTTCTCATACTATAGTCGTATACTAGGTAAAAATGTGGAATAGCAAGGAGGTGGATGACACAATAGGGTACGCTATAGTGATGGATCCGGATATGTGTATATGCCAGTAGCCGATAACTTTCAACATGACTACCAAGCACACTAATAAGCTCAAACTACACTATCGTTAGACCAATCGCAAGAGTTGATTGATCGGTTTTGTATGAGCTTTCATTTAAATCCGCTATAGGTTAGAGCTTGGAGAGGTGATAATAGATTTAGTGCTTGAACTTATTCACGAAGTGTTGGCAAACAGCTGTGTATTGACATCCCATCCACCTAAAACCTACTCGAGTACTCGAGCAGACTGAAAAGTCAGCCCTAAGAAGGGGGCAAGGTACATGGGAGATGGCGCTAGGTGCCAGTGTGGCAAAGTGGAGAATAGGGACCACATAATACTTTATTATGGTAGGTGGAGGAAGGAAAGGGAGGAGGCTTGGAAGAAAGGTTTTTTTGGAGGAGCGTGGGCGATGGGTGGGTGGATATCGATAGGGTATTGTTTGGGGAAGAAGGGGTGAGGAGGTTGAAGTTGATTGCGAAGAAGATTGGTTGGAAAGAGAGGGCGTGGGAGCGGGGTAATTGGAAAGGGAAGGAGAGGAGGGAGGGTAGGAGGTTGGTGGTTAGGTTAAGAGGTTTTGGGGGTAGGTTGGGAGGGATGAGTGAGAGGAGAGGGAAAAGGAATAGAGGGATGAGAGGTTAGAGAGAAGATTAAAGAGAGAAGCTGAAACAAGGGATCACACCCATTGCAAGTGTGATACTAGGTTTCAGGAGTATACAAGGAATTGGCTCGGATAGAGGGTAGGTGGTAAGGGGTTTAAAGTGTTTAGCAGGAGGGCCTGGTTTAGAGGCTGTAGGCTTGTTAGGCTTTGCGGTGGTGATTAGGTTTATGTGGTTTAGACTACTCGAGTAGAGCGCCGTAGAGTAGGTTGGGCAGACGAGGCGAATGAGCCCACAGAAAGCCCGAAATGGAAAAGAAAAGAAAAAACCCCTATCGCTACACCATATTGGGTGATCAAGCGATTATGACAAGAGCGGGGCTTGGCATGGTCACCCTAAGAGAGGCTCTTGAACTCGGATAAATTGTGCTACATTTTACAACCCAGCAGTCCGGATAAGTCCCCCCTTTCAGTGTCTGAGACAGAGATTACTAAGATGCTCCCTCAGTATTCTCTAGTGATGATGTGCGTAAGTATGATACAATCATATTGCTAATATTAGCTATAGTCTGGGTGGTGGAAAATTTTCCACCGTTTCAGCAGTCCAAGAGATAATACCTCCGGGCTCTTCTTGAGCTTTTTGGTGCGGCTCGCCCGACAATTGCAGAAACCTTAAGGCATCTAAACCCGCGCAGGTCAAAACTCTCTCAACAAGTCCCTCCTCTAATCTCCAACGCTCACCCTTTCTCGAATATTCTTCTCGGTATTGGGAAATCCACGCAAAAAGGGACCTTACAGATTGCGCGAAATTGCCTACACGGAGGCCGTTTGTCGACTGCAGTACCCGGATATCTTCTGGAATCCTCTGGAGAGCACGAAAGCGTATGTTTCCCCATTGATTTCGATAAGATTTCCTTTTCAATGATCTGCACTGCGCATTATCGCCGGGATTGCTGAGATTGTAGCTGGTTTGGCAGAGGTGGAGGGCTGTGATACCACCCAAAACGACTCCATGGGTAATTCACCACTCATGTGGGCTGCAGGGAATGGGCACGAGGAGGTGGTGAAAACACTACTCGGTCAGCCCGACATCGACCCCGATAAGGCAGGTGAGGATGGCCAAACACCACTGTTCTGGGCTGCTCGCTATGGGCACGAGGTAGTAGTGAAAATGCTACTTGGACGGGACGACGTCAACCCGAACAAACTAGATTGGTACGGCCAGACACCTATCGTATTGGCTGCTGGGAATGGGCACGAGGGAGTGGTGAAAATGCTGCTTGAGCGGGACGATGTCAACCCCAACGGGCCGGATGAGGGCGGCCCAACACCACTCGCGTGTGCTGTCTGCAATGAACACGAGGGAGTGGTGAAAATACTACTCGAACGGGACGACCTCGACCCCGACAAGTCAGATAAATACGGCCGAACGCCACTCTGGTGGGCTGCCGTCGCTGGGCGCGAGGGGCTAGTGAAATTACTACTCGGAAACGGCGCCGTCAACCCCGATAAGCCAAATAAGGACGGCCGAACACCGCTCTGGTATGCCGTCTGCAGCGGGCGCGCTGAGGTTGTGAGGTTACTGCTCGGACGTGACGATGTCAACCCCAACAAACGCGATAACCACGGCCGAACACTACTCTGGTGGGCTAATGAACATGGCGATGAAGAAGTAATAGCTCTGCTACTACACCCTCCAACATCTGCCATCCACAGCATGGCCTAAACCCCAGGAAGCATCGCCTTCATTACTGCCTTCGAATACAGTGCTGATAACCTGTGTGCCGCCTTCACAACGACTGCAACGGCTCCACAAACGCATTTGTCGCCACCACACCTCCCTCCCCTCACCCCCGTCCAACCCCCTCCTCTAGCTTAAAACACTGCCTCTTGGCAATTACCGTCTTACCTTCCCTTCCGGAGCAAACCTGTCACTGAAGCATAGCTTAAATATTTTCCGGATGGGAGGAAATCATACGCCATGGGAATGCACGTATCTATCACATACCCGTCCAATCCTCTATCCAGACTTTTCTTATAGAGTCAAGTCTTGAATTGTGAACTCCCGTTCGAAATCTAGTGTTTAGCGTTAGAGGGGGGCTATATCTACTCTATTAAAGTAAGCAAGCCCCTGTAACTTAAAATTTTCATCATATTTACTTTTATTGGTATTGTTTTCTTTATTTCAATGATTTTTACTACAATCTATTGTTTCTCCTTTCCTCCCCTCTAGAGTGTAGGCGCGACGGTTGTTTAGATATAGAGGAAAAATGTACAGTGCAAGTATTTCTGGCACCCGTACAGTACATAGCGACATAGAGCTAGTTGTTAACTAAGCAGGTATGATGGTGGTTGGTTTCCAGTATAGCCATGATCAAATGAAGGTCACGCCTATCTTGGCCGCCCTCCATCCACGAGCTTAAAGGTGACGTTGGAAGGTTACCCGTGTAAATGTTGGGAGATTATGGATCGCACAGTGGTAGCCGATAGAGTGGAAGAATTCACGTGGAGCTTAGGCACTTTGTAGGAAGGATATGAAAACGTGACTTCCATCGCTTGCACTTCGTTCACGCCCTAACTTCTCTATAAACTAACTAACAGTAAAGGCGGGTGTATATAAGTAAAACGCAAGTTGCACGTTCTAATCATTCCATAGATCACCACACCCATTTTTGTATTTCCCCACATGCCCCTGTCCCTCTATACACTCCCATGATAACAAAGGAAAGACATGTCGGTATAATCTATTCCGTAAACTGTTAAATAATCTATCGCACTCTCCCAAAGCGTCTATAATGTATCTAAACGATCTGTCACACTCCCGCAACTTCCAAGGTCAACCACCTCCTTCCAACAATCTGCACATTTTAGTCTTGCCCATCAAGGAAGCCAATTCTCTAAGGATTCTTTTAGCTACGACACTAACTCCAACTCTACAAGCACCGCATAAACTCCGAAAACCCCCCGTGCAGTCAGCCCTTCCGCATTGGCTTAGATGCCGCCCACCTGCGTGATGTGCTATATCTGAGCACAGTGCCCAGTCCCCGCTGGTATACTTTCTCCAATCCTCCCACACTCAACTTGGTCTCCTTAATATGGACGCTTCTTTTATGAACAGGCCTCCACGAGCGTTGCCGCAATCTCTGCTTCTCTGGTCATAAGTGAGTGAGTGGCCTAATTAAATGCTCGATATCCCTACTTATATATATTACATTACAATAACTATGCCCACAACGAGTTTTTCAAGTATATCCCGATTCTACCTTAATTTGATAAGAGTGAATGATCTGACCCCTGTGCCGCGCAATATCGATTTATGAGCCAGTTGAGATATCCCATCCTCCCCGAGCCTCCTATTGCCTTCTCCAATTTTAATTTCCTTCCCCCGCCCAGAGCATTTTGTTCGCGCGCAGGCCGGGCACCATGAGACCATATGATCCCCCAAGCCAGGTAGGAAACCCTTCACATGCCCTAGGGCAGTAGTTTTTGAATAACGCCTTACATTGCCGCATTGCACTAACTGGTACCGAACCGTATATTACAGCCGCAAGATGCGATACCGGAAACTTGTACCTAGAACTATACAATTTAATGCCGGGTAATAGTCCCTTTTACTACAGGAGTTGATGTTACAGACAGTTTCTAATGAATCAATATCACTGTCCAAAAGTCTTCTTGAAACCAAGTTCCACTTTAGCCTAGGGGGGAGCGTTCCTCGAAAAATCTTGCTGAGTGTGATAGCTGTAAGCTTCCTTTCTACAAGTAGATTTTAGATGGCTGACCAGCAGAGGTCGGAAGATTGCTAGAGTGGAGACCTAATCATGAGGTTCCGGCAACCTGTGAGGAGGATCGTGTGCAGGAGCAGGCTACCTAGGCGACAAGTTAGGCCTATGCGGTCCTTATTCACTATAGGGGACTCGTCGCGTATTTAAAGACTTAAGTTGAATTTTCCCCTCTTACATCTTTGTAGAGAGCAAAGGTGTTTTTTTACATTGGCCCAGCTAATGCCCTCCGGCAGCTGTGCAGTGAGCCACCATCCCGCACAGCACCATATTGTGCTCGAGTATCGTATTGTATCCTATGTAAAATCCCTATCCGAGCACTTAGGCGAGTGACTACCTGTGACGTTATTATAAAACTAGATAAAGACGGAATAGTGGTCATAATTAAGTCACGTGCTTGAACATAATAGCGGTCAATTATAGCCGTTCCTATGAACGCTAAGAGCCTGTTTGGATACAACGGTTCCGTTCCGTTCTCCCATACAAATGGCCCATTTCCTTCCGTTTTAAAACGGAATGAACGCTCTCTTCAAAGTAGAAACAGTTGTCGAACGGAACGATCCCATTTTTGCCAAACAGGCTTTTAGATTGCGCCGGGAACTTAAATTTACCCTCAGCCCTGATGTCCCGGTTAATTAGCTGAGTGGTAAATATTGGAGCCTGCATTACCTTAGGCCCTGATATGACACTATTCACCAACAGATTCGAGGACTCTCTAAATTACTGCTTAAAATAGTTAGCCGTGGAAATCGAATTCGGTTCTGACGAGCTACTGGACTGTCGGAAAAACTATGGAAATGGCCTACTGTCGTATTGCGCTGCACTGTACTGCCCGAGTACTATCCCATACTTGGTGGCTTTGATAGGTATCATAAAGCACGCTCCCTATATTCACAGAACTTGTACAAGGTTGCCGGAAGAGACCCCCCGGCCCGTACCGGCATCAGGAAGGACACTACTGTGCTGCTTTAAGTTAGGCGATATGTAGGTTTTTCGACAGATTCACTCGCGGGGCTTCATGTGCTTGTATATATACGAGCTAGCCGATTCCACAGGAGATGCTCTAGGGTGTTCCTTTGTCGCGATGCGAGATCCGTGCTGTGCCACAGGATACAACTTAGAGAGGTCTAGTATTTGCTAGGGATACGGTGGGTATAAAGAGAGTGTTGGGAGAACAAATTTAGGGGTGATTGATTAGGCAGCACGGAGATACCCACGAGCGCCCACGAAAAGCTTCGCCTTTCTCTAGCCCCAGCGATTCTAGCAGTGGGCTAGCTCTACTAACTTACCCCTATCTATAGTATCCTAAGCAGCAAAAAAGGGAAAATGTCTACTCGAGCACCTTTTGTTGGATATGTGCAGAGATGCGGGTACCCACTTAGGTCATGTCTTTGGGTTAGACTAGGGTTGGTCTACGTTGAGGTTCAGGTCAACGATTGGTTGTGCGGGATTGGGCTTGTTTTGTACATTTCCTAAAACACACACAAGTCACGAGCATATAGAACCCGAATACAAGGACACAAAGTTTGTATGGCAAGTCTTCTATGCATATCTGACAGCCCATACAAATTCAGACTCAAATGTTCGGGTTCTATATGCCTGTAACTTGTATATAGCTCCCTCTCTTGTACCACTAGACAACAACGAACCCTTTTCTCTCTCCACACACAACACCTTTCAGTAACAATATGGTGGGTTGGTGAAACCCGTTGCCAATTGGGCAAAGCATACCGGACCCTG
>QOVD01000806.1:0-23858 GCA_003521225.1 Tuber microsphaerosporum
GTGTCATACGTCACCCATAATACTCTAGTGAAGCGGATGTTTTGCGAACCAGTGACGAATGGGAACTCGCGCTATTTCTAAACTAGGCATCTAGGTACGTACACTTGAAGAATACTTCACTCCTTTCTTCCTCCTAACAGCTTTCCTCAGGACTTTGCTTTCTATTAACTCAACACCGGCACAATCAATCCGAATCTTCGTCTCCGCTTAATACAGACTCGGCATCTCTACTTAGGCTATCTATCTAGGAGGCGGAAAGCCCTCAATATTGGTTATTACAGTACCTCTGCGTGGTTATTTTCGGCCTAGGGTTTTCCGAGTGACACCATGTGACTACCTTGGTCCCCCTGTTAGAATTAATCAGTGGCGAGCAGCACCCGATTTGCGGCCGGGAGAACAAAGTGCTTGCACTGCCTCTGGTTGGGTACCGAATGTGTCGAGAAGAGTTTTACTAAAGATGAGAATAAGAGAGAAATGAAAGGTCAAATAAGAGTTGTGTCAAGACCCGTTTGATTGATTTGTGTTGGAACAGTGATTACGTATTGGCCACAAAACCTTTCGTACTTGCTCCATGCTACCTTATACAGAGGATACCTGGTAATGTTTGCTTCTTTGTCTGTTACCTTAGTTTTTCTCTTTCTCATTCCTCTTCCGATGTTTACACTCAATTGCAATACGAATATCTTTCATTCAGCGATATTTCCAACAATTTGGTATATCGATAGGAAGAGACTAGTTAAGAGAAAAATGAGGCGGGGTGGGGGGAAGAAAGAGCAGAGAAGACAAGGATGTCCCACAGTTAATGACAACCGAGACAGCTCCGTGGCTAAGCAACCGTGCTCCGGCGAACAACACATGATATCTAACACCCCCGGCTGTATATACGCCTATTTCTAGGCCTCACTCTCTTCTTCTTTCTTCTCTTTTCTCTTTATCCTCCTTCTCTCCCTTTAAATAAGCAATACAAAGCACCCGCCCGCTTCTGCTTCCACCCTCCGCCCTCGCACTCATGATACTGCCCGAACTAACCAAACTCAGATCCCGAGTGATTTATTGTGTATGAACTCCAGTCTATAAACTTGATATCAGCGCACCAGAACCAGTATAATTCGGGGTGCATAGGGAGTTCAGTAGCGATATGATGTTTGGAAACCCCTCGTTGCAAAACCACGCGTTCCATAGACCTCAACTCGACACAATGCATCCGTCGTTTCCGCTATAATACATTAGAATAACAACATTTTCCGTTCTCCTCACTTCTGCGCAGGAAAACCCAATCTTTCTCAGGGACCCCGAGAGCCAGAGAAACCAAATCAGTGAGTCTCATTAGGGTTTATATCCACACTATTCCCTCTCGCCGGCTGGCTCCTTTCTTAAGTGAAAACAAGTCCCAAATAGCGTGAGTGGACAACTTCAATTCATGCTATACGCTAATACTTACCAACACTATTCCTCTCTAAAAAAACAAAAAACACGGAACTAGCCATTCATCAATCCTCACTCGAACGTTTAGACATCTTGGGTTTCATTATCCGCTCGCCTGGTCATAGGAAGGGCCTGTATTCGGGGGTTATTTTTTTCTTCAGAAGCTAGGGTGTCTTTTGGTCTTGGGAGCATTTTTTTGGTATAGTTTCGAGCACACGTTAATTGGGACCATCCAACATTTGATCATGAGACAAGCTGTGAGCGTTTTAGCACGATTCAGCACCAAGAACTCCCAACCTCCTGAGGTAGTATTCAAATTGTGCATTGCGTTAGGTATCTTAAACATTGGGTGCCATACCAAATTCCGCATGAGTTAAACATCTTGGGAAGCAGCGCCTAACAGCTACTTGTTCTTGCCTTAGGATCAAAGGCCAAACTCTGTATGTCACCCTTAAGTAGACCGCCGTAGTGTATACACCGATTCACGGCAAACTCAGAGGTGCAAGGAAGGGATTGGTAAAGTGTGGTGTAGAGGCACAGGTAGTGGCGGTGGTTACGATGAGGGGTCACGAATAGTGTAGTTGTGAAGGAGCATTGAGTTCTAGGTGGAATGATCTTGTGTATTGTATTTTTGAATTGTATTTAAGATACTGGCATGCTTTATAATTCTTAAAACTGTCATAAAGTGAGTTTGACGGTGAAATGGGGGAGCAATGAAAGTATCATAGTGAATATAATATTATTGTGTCATTTTGGCACTGGGGGATGTGTGGATAAACTGGTAGTCTACTTGCATCAGATTGATTTATTGCCTTCATCACATCCACATGGCTTCAAAATCTAACCCCCCCCACTTTCCTTTACCTCCGGAATTACATCAACAGACTCTATCATAAATTGCTCAAGAACTCAAACTCTACAATACAAGATATCAATCTGGACATCACATCGAAGACTACATTAACCGTTTTAACAAAACAAAAGTATTTAACACAGTGGCCGACAAATCGCAGTCCAAGAAATAACTTCACTGCTTCCTCATGTCCATTTCAAGCAACCCACGAGATCGCTGTTCGGTCAAACTTTGCATCCTGCTGATCAGATTGAATATTTTTTTTCGCAAGAGCAACCTCACTACCTCTTCATGCCCATGTTTCGCAACCCATTGAGTGCTGTCATACAGGTGCCATCTCTTTTATTTACACCCCACCTATTCATCTTTACCTGGGTATTAGCAATATCGGCATGCCGAAGTGGGTGATACAGTGCAGAGCAAAAAATGGCTTATGACTGGGCACTTGTCCCAGGGCAAGCGCCCATTAATCGACCTCCTCTGTGATTTGACAGATATGTGACTATCGAACCGACCAACGAGGTGAAACACAAATGGTTTTGAACGATCGGTGAGTCCCACTCGCATACGGGTTCCCTAATATAAAGGACATTCAAGGAAGAGTGTGCTTCACAGGTTGGGGTGAGCTGAAAGATCCTTGGCGTGCGGGAAGTTGAGTTTCGCTAAACAGGTTGCCGCTATTGCTAAGTGAGCTTAGTCGAAGAGTTCGGAATGTGTGCAACGATACTCTTGGATGGTAAAATGGATACACCTAACGGTTGCTGGGCCCTTATCCATAGTACTCGAGTAGCAAGTCCTTGACGACAACCTAACAAGGTCGATATGGTGGGGATGTTATCGCTATCGAGATCTATGACCCTGTCCGGATTGCTGTTGTGTGACATATCTCATCCACCCGCAAAGGCCGCCCCGCATAGGAGATCCTCATCACGATGGCTATTCCTGGTTATGCTTTCTCCCTACCCCTAGCCTTTACCCCTGCCCGCGTTGCTTTGTGCCCGCCTCCCAAATGCCCGCCATTCATCATTGCTCCAACCCTCTGCCAGTGAACCCAAGCGTCCAGTCCGTCCGTCTTTGGCTACGGACGGGACGGACTGCGGACTGGGATGGATGCCCGGGACGGACGGCGGTTGTGGCGTCCGTCCTGATGGTTGCCCTGGACGGACTGTGGGGACGGCAGGTGTCTCAGGTGGCGCAATACGCTAACCGAAATGTGTTTCCCACCTAGGTGGGAATTCAATTTTGCTTGTGACGGCCGGGCCCTGCAAATGACTACCGGAAGAACCCATCTTACCAAAGACTGCAGGGCCCGGCCGTCCACACATAGGACGGCCGTCTTACTGCAATTCGGACGCTTTGCCCTGGCGTCCTTACTCACCCTGCCCGGGACGGACGGGACTGCCGTCCCACAGGGCCCTACCGTCCGCCCGGGACGCTTGGGAACACTGCCCTCTGCCTTGACGCTAAAGAAAACAAGCAGGAATTCAGATACAATGCCGTTCAATACACAATTTTAGGCACCCTCTAACCGACCCTGCTTTCTACTTCCATATTTTGAAACATTTTCCGCAATATTCTAAATAATTTCCTCCCGCAAACTCTCATCCATCGCATCCAGCACCATATTTTCTTTTGGTTTGGCAAGGAGGAATATAATGATATCATTCTCGGTGGGTGTTACAGATATCACCTCTGCCCTTCCTGCAGGATGCCTGGCAACCTCACTCCAGATACATGGCCTCCCTGTTAGAGATCTCCCACCCAAGGGAATTCTGAAGGGCTTTCTTGAGTGAATCGAGAATTTTCATCCCCAGTTCTGGCGAATACTGGCCCAGTGCCACCAATGACCTTCTCTCTGTTCCGAAAAGCTTTAATTATTCTTTCCGGAATCTAGTCTATTCCACCAACTGCTTGCTTCACCATCAAATCCAGAATCGCAGCTGCGGAATACTCCGCCCCAGTGGCGAAGTTCAACGTGAACTACACAACAGCACCCTTTTCCCTCGTGGCTGCTTGCATAAAATATCCACCACTAGCCAGCTAACATCACAGCCTGTTAAAAATACACTCCTTCCCTCGAGTATCTGCTCACTTTCCAAATGTAAGTCTTTCCAACCCCCGGACCTCCATAACAAACAGGCTGAACTATCAAAGTTGCCCTAACTGACACTACCAAATAAATTCTGATTTTCCTGAGTTTATATAAGCTAGTCCCCCACCTCGTCCACCCCCCGAGTTTGGATATCATTGTGCCGCATCAGGGATTCAAGTGGAGAGAGTGAGGCCAAAATTTCTGCCTTCTTGTCAAACTTGGAAGAATAGGTGGCCGATGGGGGAAGGTGGTGCAAGTAAGGATGTGCTATTTAGCAGCAGATATGTCAACCCGATAGCTCAAGTAAATACTATCGAACGCTGCTCTCATGGGCTACCGGGAATACCCATGAGGGAATAGTGAAGCTACTCCTGCTGCAGAAAAATGTCAATCTCATCAGTTCAAATAAATCCAGTCAAACACTGCCCATGCTGGCAGCTGAAAACGGGTACAATAGAGTGGTACGACTGCTACCTCCCCACATTCCGGACATATCCTACAATTGGGTCCCGGCTTAGTTCCCTGGAGCTATGATATTGTCTCATGAAAATCAATCTCATCTGTCAACGCAGGTAGCATCATATGCACAAGAGTTCAGTATGGAGTGCTCAGAGGTGTTTACTTGCTTCTTGATTTCAGCTTTACTTCTGGTGTTTTAGTGATTGAGCTAGGAGTTTCATAAGTAAGTTAACCATCCCCCCCCCAACTACGCGATCTCTCTTCTCTTTCTTGCTTGGTCATAGAATGAGTTTGGATTTTGGCATATAATATCACTTGAGATTTAGTTTTGAGCGGTGTGTGTCTTGGTCTTGCATAGAAATATAAGTTTGATTGTTTCTTGCTAATAATATAGAGTGGAATTGAGAAAAAACACAAAACAGAGTGGAATTAACAAAAAACTCAAAACACTTGTCCCAGAAGCTGAGCCTTCAGCTTCTCCGAATCTCTTCTCCAATCAATCACCCACCCCTCAAACCTTTCGCAGACGGGCGCTTTAACAATCTCCTCCGAAATGGGGGTACGGCAATCGCAGCCAGTTAGGAAGTCTTGGTAATACGTTCCTTGAGAGCGGCAGTGCGCTCACTGAATGCTGCAGCCATTTCCCTAACCTCCTGCACCTTCCGCCTTGCCCACTCTGCGGTCTCCTCCTTCTGCCAGTAGACTTGCTCTAGCGGCAGAGGATCGGCCTTCCACTGTCCATTGAAATCTAGGACGGGCGAGACAGGTTTTAACAACCTCTTCTTAGCTTGACTGCTATGGGCCGAGGAGTTGAGGCGTATGAAGGGTCGTGAATAATTTTTAACTATTGGCCCTATATACAGTTAACAACAGAAATCATGCAGCCAGAGGGAAGTCTTACCCTTCCCCTTAACCATTAGGACTGCGGGAGTCTGGTTGGTGGGAGAGACGGGTATTGATGACCTCTTAGCCTCACTGCTATGAAGGCAGGAGTCGAGGCGTATGAAGGGTCGTGAATAGTTTTTAACTATCGGCCCTATATACAGTTAACAGCAGAAATCATGCATCCAGGGGGAAGTATTACCATTCCCCTTGACTATCAGGGCTGCGGGAGTCTGGTTTGTGCCGAACTCAGGGGTTGCGGATGAAGTGATAGTGCCGGCGAAGCTATCCTGATGCTCAGTCTTTATATCTAAGACCAGAGCGATTCCGATGGAGGACTCGGTAGTCGGTGTGGCATCGTGATTGCCATCGTCTAGATCATGCGTGATCTCTGTCAACTCCGAAGATTCCTTGATGCGGTTGCCATGTTGCTCTGCCTTTCTGTCAGAGACTTGAGAGATTCCGGTGGAGGAAGCGGTATTCTGAATGGCATCGAGATAGCCATATCCCGTAGATTCCTTAATGCGGTTGTCGTCATTCTCGGTCTTTGGGTCGGAGACCGAAGAAAAAATCACTGTGTCCTGTGATTTGTGTGTCAGCTTAAACACAGGATTTGAGAGGTGGAGGGAATTGCTTAGCTCTATCGCCTCCATGTTGGTGGAGTATGAACCCGTGACAGTAACACCCATGCTGCAGACATAGCGAGTTGTCGTCTGCTGTACCCAGCATGCATAGAGGATTGCCGAGTCTGCCTCCAATCCTCTCAAGGTGTTTCTCATGCGGCGGAGCTGGTCTTTAGGAGGGACGGAAGGGAAGGATTTCTCCATGGCTGGTTGTGACATTGTTCCTGAGAGTAATCAAAGCGTTGGAAAAGTTGTAAAGATGTTATTGAGTTTTGAGAAGCAAGAGGAGCTTGAAGTATGCGTGCGATGTAGGAGAGAGGGAGAAAAACAGAAAAGATGTGGGAACTCCTTCCTATTTATGAGAGTAGGCTGTCGTAAGTCTCGGATAATAACAACCTGCAATGAAAATGGTGTTTTACAAAACAATGACGAATCGGGATATTACGAATCTCCAAACTCGTCATCTGTGTACGTACACTTGAAAATTCCTTAAGCGAATTGAATTGACCCGCTAGGAGACAATGCGCATTCTTGACGAACTCTCTATCTAGTGTTTCATATCTCTTTCCCCCCAGAATCACCACTCCCATCCTCGTTCACCGCCAATCCCACATCTATTACCAGCAGGTATTACTCTTGATCCTCCTACCCTTTTAATAACAGATAATCCCTAGAGGATTTCTCCATCCCTTGAGGTATTTCAATCTTAATCCTGGTTCACCGCTAATTTTCATGGCATCAATAGGGGAGATTCCGAGATATTGTTCCTGAGGAATCCCGAGTGATCAAGTGGTCACACACTGAGTAGCCTGCTTTCCGCCAACGAAATTGTTCCCGATATTCCACCAATCCTACCCCCAGGCAGCATCACACAACTAGCAGTTCTCTATGCCGAACCTAAAAGCCGCTGGAGTTGACACAAAATCCGTCTGAATAGCACTCTAATGGGCTGCCAGAAACGGATACCATAGAGCTGTGAGGGTATTTCTTGGACCGCTATTGGTCAATCCAGGGGGCATCAGTAGCCCTGCGGGGGGGCGACTAGTTGCTCTCCTCTTTTGCGGAAGATATGTCAACGCCGAAAGATTAAGTCTATAAGGCTGAACACCTTTCTCGTCGGCTGCTGGGGATCCCCATCCGGGAATGGTAGAGCCACTGTTGGAGCGGGAAGATGTCTACCCGATCTTCCAGACATGATGTGTAACTAAACACCTCTCCCTTGTGCTGCCGCGAAGGGCCTAGAGGGTGTAGTGAGGCTACCGTTAGGGCGGAAAGAGGCCAAGCCCAACAGCCCGAGTGAATTCGATCAAACTCTGTTCACCCCGGCAGCCAAAACCGGGCGCGATAGAGTCCAGACCTGCTACAAGCCGCGCCTGCCTGACATCTCCTGCGAATAAGTCCCCGCTTAGTTCCATAGAGCTATAATCTTGTCATATGAATATCGTCATCGGTTGGCACAGGTAGTGTCACATAAATATGAGCCTCGTGCAGGGCGGTCTGAGGTGTTAATTTGTTTCTTGCTCGAAGTCTTTCTTTCGACGTTTTAGTGATTAAGTTGCGAGTCTCTTGGACAAGGTAAGCTTTCTCCCTCTACTGCTCAATCTCTCTCTTTTTTTTGGCTCGGTAATAGAATATATGTGAGTGTGGTGTCTGAAAGCGACGGATGTATTTAGGTGGAGTTGAGGTCTATTGAACGCGTGGTTTCAGCCTCTGAAAAGTTTGCAAAGTTCATATCTCTACGAAACTCCCTATACATCCCGAATTGTGCTGGTGCTGAGGTTCCGATATTGGGTTTATCAACTAGAAGTCATTCACAATAAATCACCGGGGATCTAAGTGTAGTTAGTTCGAGCAGTATTATGAGTGGGAGTGAGGCGAGCGTAGAAGGAAGCGGGCGGGTGTTTTGTATTGCTTATTGAAAAGGAAAGAAAGGAAATCAAGAGACAAGAGAGGAAAGAACAAAAGTAGAAGAAAGCTAAGCCTAGAAATAAGTGTAGATACAGGCTGGTCACTGAGGGAGTCACGGGCCGTCACTTGGAAAACACTAGTGTTAAAAATAATTATTGCGGAGGTAATGATCGGTAGCGAAGGTTTTAACCACCAGAGTGGAAATGGTTTAAGTGGTGACTTAGAGTCTGTATCAAGTGGAGATGAAGATCAGAATCGATTGTATTAGGTTTATCGAAACGAAAGTCTTGAGGAAAGTTCACAGGAAGAAAGAAAAACAGGTGTGGGAAAGATTTTTATCGCTTGGGGGTCACTCCGCCGGCGCATACGCATACGGCAGCCACCTTAGAGCGCGGACATCTCCCACACCAAGCACAACCGTTAAACTGCTATTTCCAGCAATGGGCGCAAAACGAATTCCAACAGGTAGTTTATATTCGGGCAGCATGCCCTCATTTTCTCAACCCTTCACACGCCTGCTCATAAGCACTCACTCGCATTCAAGAAATAACCTGAGGGGGATTGTTCTTTCAATAAAAGTTCACGGCAAACATGCTTGGCGCCATTCGCAAGCACCTTAGTAGAGGAGGAATCCCGCGACATATACGGCAGGCTTTTCAGATTGGCCAAAAGCCAGTTTGCCGGGCGAGATCTCTTACTTCCTAATATGATAGATAGAGTGAGGATGTTTCTTTGACCGCTATTTGTCAATCCTGTAAGCATAGGTCGTCAGTGCGGAACGGGAGTCGTGTAGTGGGTCTACTGTTTGGCGAGAGATATGTCAACCACGAGGGTTTATGTAAATCCGACCAAACACCCCTATCAGGGGGCTAGGAACGGTCATGAGTATATAGTGAATTCTGTTGCGTGTGGCATATAGCACTGGCGGTGAGAGCGGTCGCCAAAGGCCGTGTGATGGCTCATGTATGGTGGGGAGGTGGATAGGACGGGATTTTTACTGCATTGGTACAGACCTAGACTGTTTGCTTTATAGTTGCCTATTTAATCGTATGATAACTCCAGTTTAGATCGAGTCTTCTACTTTATGGGAGGTGTCTGGGGCGGGCCCGCATCCTTTGGAGGGGGGATGGACCATGGAAGTCTGGCTTGGGGTTAATGGCTCTCACCTCCATGTTGGGGCTGCCCCTGCCCGATAAGTTACGCCCGAATGCCAACCACAATTGCAGTCTTGACTCGAATTCAACCTATTGCATTGCATTGCATTAGTTGAATTTAAGCTAGCTTGCTATGCCGTGGGGAAAGTTGATTGTGGAGATGTGATAATTGTAGGCGACTGGTGCCTATCTCCGGCGGGGGAAATGCCCCTGCGATTATCGCCAGAACTGCCACCAATTTCCTACAGTGATGGTTTTAGAAACATTCTAGTATTGTCCTTGCAATGCCCCGGGAAACCCGTGGGTACAATTACGTCCCCCACGACACCTGATAGTAAAATCTGCTAAGTAATGAACATCCGCTGGCTAGATAATAGCGTCTTTGATGTAAGCTTTTGAAGACTTATTATGACGTTGTTTTGTCACGATTGTTGCAAAGATGCGAAGCTAATCGCAGACTCTGGGGGTGGTTAAGCTTGGTTGTGTTCGTTATGTGAGGGAGTTTAAATAAAGCGCGGCTCCGTATCACTTTCATAATACTTGTTTCTATTGTACCATAAATAATCTGAAAATCAGGTGGTGTTTTTTGCCGGTAGAGTGGTTATGTGGTGCTGGCCATGTTTTCAAATACTTACTGCTGGACACAAGTAACGAACGGGGATGGATCCGGGGATGTTTGTCTGATTCATGGAAAGCAATTATCTCAGCCTTTGTTTAAGTTTGTGCTCCGGGTCCGTACAAAGAGCGGGAAACTAGCCTAGCCCCGTTCAATATTTGCGAAAGTGCGGCATTGTCAAGATGAAACACATAATATCACTCGAATCTTGGCAAAGTGGCAAGGAAACTAGCAGTGGCATGGGAAGGGTTCAACCAGTCTTTCACTTCTGCTCGAATTACATTAACCGCGATAAACGATACCTTTCCAGGTATAACTATCTCCCAGGCCCAGGATCATACCCTCCCCTCCCTAATACGAAATCCTCCGGCACGAGATCCACAATACTATTCCTCCCACTTTTCATGCTAGTGGTCCTCCCAACCCCATGAGCGTGCACGACGCTAGTCCCCATAGTCGGACTCCCCGCCCCCACCGGTCCAATAACCGGACTGCCCAAGATCCCCATACTGCTTCCTCCCATGACCGATCCCGAGCCAACGGCTGTCCCCCCACCAACCCGTCCATTAACCTCATCGTAGAACCTCCGCAATGCCTCTGGATCTTTACAAAAACTCTCAATCTCGTCCTTCACCGTCTCTGGTGTGACATCTGTGCCGGAACCGAGCGCTACGGCTGGCGGTGGATAGAGCATTGCTGTGCGAATGGTGTATTGCCGGTTTGCCATTAGTAGGAATGAGCCATCGTCCGTGATCTGGCAGAATATCACACCAGAGCGGTGGATATACTGGCTGTGGCGGTAGCTCGGTGCCCCCCAGGAGTATTTGACAGATACCGTTGGGGGAAAGTTTCTTGCTGCCTCTGTATCCAGGACGAAGCCGAGCTTCCGAAGGGCAAGGCGGTGGTAAAAGTGGTTATCGTTTTGGTTGTGGGAGTGGTGTAGTGGGGCTGGCTGGGTTGGAGATAAGATTGTGGAGAGGTCCATCGATTCAGTGGTGGGTGAGACTGTTGACGGCGTTGGAGGAGGTGGGGGAGGAGGGAGACAGAACTTGAAAATATACGGACTGCGGAAGGGGTATGTGCGGGGGATTGTGGAAACTTCATCTATAGGCGCTTCTACTAGTTTGAGCCCATAACGATCAACAGTGCGCGCCCAAGAGGCAAGTTGGTCTTCGATCAGCTTGGCGGTCGTGTTCATCCAGTCAATGCGAATATGGTAGCAGTTGTCAGGGTTATGTAGGCGGTCGTAATGAAGGTTTATAAGTTCCTTCCGGTAACTCTTTCGCGATGGATCAATGTCATATTTCATCACTTTGCTAAGCTCTACTTCGACCTTCTTCTTTGTCGCAGGTGTGGGAGTTGGCGTTCGGTACCCCGACATAGAAGAGGTTTCCGAGCCCTCATCTGTCGCCATTGTGCTACTCCTGCTCCGCAGCGGGCTCGAAGAAATATCAAATGCGGGTGTAGATTGTGCAGGTTTGTCACTTTTGAACCCGCCGAACCAACCCCCCTTGGAAGTGGGCCTCGGGGTGTTGGCGTGAGCTTCTGCGATTCGGTAAAAGTAGTTTCCGTCTCGGAATTGGTGCCGCTTGTCAACATGCTGGAATAATCCCGCTTTAAAGAGTTTTAACCCGATTTCTTCCGCTTCCTGCCTTGTTTCGACGTCCTTAAAGTTTTCGACGATCCATGTTACCATATCTTCTCCAATAAAACAGTTCGAGTGGAATCTGAGATGCCAGCGACGGTCCTGCAGACGGACACCCTTAGGGCCTTGGAGTTCTTGTGCGATGGCTTTCAGGTCAAGATTTTTCTTCTCAAACATCTCGGTTGTGAGAAGCTGGCTCCGGCGCATATTGTTGGTAGGGTCTTCCATGAGGGGAAGACTTTCTAACTCTTGCGCTACGACAACACTTGGGTCCACGGTTTTATAGAGAATCTGGAGAGGGTTTTTCTCTTTTGCCTTTCGCCTTCCATATTTCTCGTATTGTCTTTCCTCGGGCGGGATATACCTATTCCTTTGGAATACCTGCGTGAGTCTTCTGATGCCCTCCAATCTGATCTCCTCATCATTCAACTCTCCGCCATTAGAATGACCTAGAAGCCCTCCTCTCCTAGCTGATTCCGGTGGGTCATTTGGTATTAAGACGAATCGCGCACGCCAGTATCGAAGTTGTTCTGTTAATGTGTCCTCGTATCCACCGATATATTGATCCACGTAATTCCAGTTATACTCTGCAATCGGCAACCTAAATGAAAGTTTGACGGAGGCATACTCCTCACCCGTTACCGTCTTCATATAGCTGATGTACTCATCGGCAATCGTGAATTTAGATGCACCTATCGCGGTTGTCGGTTTGCGCACATATCGCTTCACCTCAACGTTGTATTCCTCATCACAGATAAGTTGGTGGATCTGTGAGCCGAGGCTCATGAAGCAAGAGCTACCTGCCTTAACCATGTAGGTCTTTGAGTATATGTCCGGATCACCGCCTCGCCCGGCGGTGGCCTCTGCCACTGAGCTACCGACAACAATTTGGAAACCTTGTGCTAGACGCTGTGAAATCATTGCGCGGACGAGTTCCTCGCGGTTGCTGCTGCTACTTTCCCCTATTTCATCGTAATCTGCATTTTGGGAGATCACATACGGATTTTCTTGGTACTCGTCACGGAGCTGTTCTGCTGACGGAAAGTGCTCGGTCGTCAATGGCAGAGCAGCTGGAGAACAAAGGCTTTTCCATTTGACGGTGGAGATCTTGATCGGTTTAGGGAATACGTGATGCCAACGCCGGAATTGGTTCACAGCACTTGGTGTGTTTTTCTTCGGGTTACTGGGATTGAGCACTTGTACCCATGGCGAGAGCGCACTCGTTGGGCTTACAGTAGGTGGAATTGCTGCGGTTTTTTCTGCGTTCGCAACAAGATCGATGCTAGGTCGCCCGTGCCTCGTTAAACTAGCCACTTTCAAAATATCGACGGATTCCCGTTCCCTAATCATGCTCGCACGATCCAAAGGACTGCCTACAACACTCCTCCGGCGATCCCGATCCCGCCCAGCTGCTTCCAACGAGGTTATCGCATTATTTTTGATCGAAATAGGCCTGCTTCCCCACCCTAATTTTTCAGGGCTCCTCAGACTTCCACTTGTCCCAATAGTCGGACTTTCCTCTAGGTGGGTGGTTCTGGGTGATAGAGGACTTTTTGGAGTTACAACTTCACTAGTGTCAAACCCCCTAGTAACCATAACCCCACTGCTACCGGGACTTGGAGAAACAGCCGCAATTGCTGTCGCTTCTGTACTAACTATTCCTGTCTTTGCAGTAGCTTTGGCAGCACCCCAAGACTTGAAAGGAAAACTGATATTTCGGACCAAACCTAACCTGCTGGGCTTCGGAAGCCCAGATGAGGGCGGGGCAGCCGATGGTGTACCTGTGGCGCTTGTATTAGGAATATCCTCTCGTAATTCAATTGGACTTTCAAGCTCTGGTCTCCGTTCCTTCATTTTCCTGTCAAAGAATGCCCCACCAGGCAAGCTGACTTGGCGGCCCGGTGCTTCACCATGGAAGCTTGTGCCAAGCACCAAAGGGTCGACCTCCTCTAGGGTCTTTTCGATCTTTTCTGCATCCTCGCCGTCGATCCGGCGGTCTAATGCTACCCTTTCTCGCGCTTTCAAGACGGGCAACGGACGGAACGTTGCATCGTCGTACTCATCCATCCACTTAAAAGCTTCTTTCAAGAACTTCGCTGGGGTTGTTGTGCTGGTAGTAGTCCCCGGCTTGACACTTCCTTTTGCGTTGCTACCATCTGTTTGCGCCTGCTCCTCCTCCGTGGGAAATGGTTTCCAAAAAGGGTTATCGTGCAGAAACGGGATCGATATTTCCGAAATTTCGTTCTCCATTATACCCATCATTTGTAATTCGTACATCTTCGCTCTCGCACGAAATCCACCAGTGGATTTTTTTTTCTCTTTCTTCTTTTCAACGCGGCCTCGCTTATTGATTTTCTTCTCCGAAGCAGCACTCCAGAAGGAAATATCTATCCAATGGGGAACGGCGTATACCCATTCACCCTGGCTACGATCGGGCGCCATACCGCACGACGGCGTGATAGTGACTTTTGGTGGACTGAGACCTCGGGGAAAAATCTTAGGGGAGCCTTGCTCTTGCTTCGCAAGAACACTGATAGGGATGGGACTGCGGTACTTGAAAAGAGGGACAGTATGAAGAGGCACTTTGCTCAGGCAAACCAAGTCCACACCCATACCAGTCATGATCAGCCCCTCTGTTGTAGACTTTAGCAAATCATAATCAACTTCGAAATGGCCAGTTCCAGGAGTTATGATTACAACACTAATTCCGGTGCGAACGAGGTCACGGTCAACATAGTCTTTGCTGAATTGGAGTGTCGCTAGGTTTATCGCCTCTAATATGTTTCCGTGGATAGCGGCGGAAGGCCGCCCAGTAATGATCATTCTTGGCTGTTTTTTGCGTTGCGCACTCGGAACGGATTTGTGTGGGGGGATCCGAGGAGAGGGCTGAGAGCTTGTAGAAGATGACGCAGGTCGAAGCATGTCGACAAAGGTAGGAACAGATGGTGTACCTGGCCGAGAGGCCATAGAATCTGCGGCACTTGAGATAGGTGTCGTTTGATTAGATTCAAGTGGAAACTCATCATCTGTTATTGGGAGGACGAGAATATCCCGGAGGAAGACTGAAAATTCTTTCTTCAGTCGGTGGAGGATAATGGTCCAATCTGAGCTTGCCATGGAGGAGACTACAACGCGATAAAAATCCCTATAGCGTCTCCCCTCGCCAATGTTTATCCCTCCAGGGGTTCCCAGAAATTCTTCGCTTTCTTTCCCATTCTTATTCAGGATTCCTACTGGCTCCCCATGCTCATAAACTACTCTTGTAAATAAAACGATAGATACCAGATGGTGCGCGTTAATCCTTTTCCATCGCTTGAACAGCTCGGGCAAGAACCCATTTATAAGCTTGTTAAAGACGATTTCACCACCCACTCCTCCACCCCCTTCGCCCTGGTCACCATCTCCACCATCGTCGGTGTCGAAATGCCACATCTCCCGGCTCATCTGCACGAAAAGAACGTAGCGGGCCGACTCTGAGCGGAATATTGGAACAGTCTGTGGCGAGAAGTATGCAGATTGGACCTTCCGCCCACGTACCCAAATGTTCCCAACACTTCCCCGGATTGAGGAGATGAAGAGGAGCTTTTGTGAATTATAGGGGCAGGTGTCAGTCATTAATGTAGTGGCCATGCGCCACATATCGCTACGGGAGATATATTGGTCTCGGAAGTAGATTTCAACATGTGAGGCTTCGTGAAGATTCCTATCGATCTAAGATCGTTCTTAGTGACACATACAAAATCTAGACATGTAGAGCATACAATTGTGACAGTAACGGTAGCCCTTGAGTGAAACCCGAACAAATCAGCGACATGCCGAGCAAGCGAGATCTAAACAATCAGTTAAACCTCACGAAGATTGACATTCAGGGCCCCACCTGGAGGTTCGGTTTCGCACGTTGTTCGGGCTCTAATTTCCGTATCACAAACAGAAATTTCTTTTCCACCTTGGTACTCCCTCCTCCTCCTACTCCTCCTGCTCTTCCACCAACTCCAGTTCCCTCCTCTTCCATTGTTGAATTGGCATAGCTCTTCTTCCTCTCCATAGCTTCCCCACCCATTGCTATACTGTCATCAGATACGTTTCCCGTGGACGACGAAGACATCAATTTTACTTCGGCAATGTCTCCAGGCCTCGCGACATGAGGAGGAAAGAGATCATAATTTAAGACCGCCTCCCGTTTGGAAAGGGTGGGTGAGCCATCTGGATCATGGATCCAAAGGACCATATGCCTTGTTGTTGGAGTGAGAGGGGTCTGCGGAAGGGCATGGGAGGAGGGGGGGTGTAGATTAGTTGTAGTAGACATTTTGCGAGGGAGAAATGGGAGGACTGTTGAAATTTCAGGAAAAAGCTGATTGGAGATGGTAACAGGTCTGTTATTAGTAAGAATTAGCCCATTTCTCAGTTGAGGGTGTCAAAATATTGAATATTCGGAGGTTAAAAGGTATAGTAACATCGATTTTTCGACGAGGCATCTGGAGAGCTCCGAGCCTCTAACCATTGAAGAGGTCTATTGTTTGCCAATCGGGTGTTAGAGCTTGATCGATTAGATAAGATGAGAAAGATAAAGTCGGAGTAGCTAGTCCTGAAGCGGTAGTAAGTGGTTGGACCCTTTATTGGCTGTCAAAGTTTCTCTTTCGCGTTTTGGTTCTACGCGTCTCTCCCACCTTTTTGTATCCCCTCAATTTGCAATTATATACTCAATCACCCCCCAAACAAAAACAAGGCCTACCTATCTTCCAAACATCGAATCCGCACCGTTTCTCCCTCCAATTCGCCATGTCATCGTTAGTAGACGCAGTTCTATCCTCAGATTTACCGGACCCTGCTCCTCGCTCTCGTCCCCGCGATAACCCTACACCTTCCTCAGTTAGGTTCTCATCCAGTGCCCCTGGGCCACCAGATGGCACTAGCGACGATGGTCAAATGGATGTAGACCAAGATGATGAGGTTGTTGGAGCAAGGGGAACTGTAAACAGGACCAATCGACCGAGAACCGACCTGAGCCAAGTTCCAAAGGTTACCGATGAGGCTGGTGACCAAATCATGAATGCTTTTATTGGCTTTCTGGAAAAGTAACTCTAGGCTGCCTACTCCTATACTTCGTTTGCATTAACTCATATTGGTACAGTTTTGTTGAAGATCCGGATAACCCGCCGCCGCCTCCGTCATCAGCTGCGGCGGCCGCCCCGCCCACTACCGACAAATACTACATTGCTGCCATTCATAGCATGGCAGTGACTGAGTCAAGTACGCTGTTCGTTGATTATGCGCATTTAACATACTGGAGCAACACACATGTGAAAGGGTTTGTTGAGGCAATAACAGAGAGGCATTATCGTTTCTTACCGTTTTTAAAGAGAGGATTGGAGGCTTGCATTAGACGATATGAGCCTGAGTATTGGGGGAAGACTGGGAGAGGTGGTCAGTCCGAGAATGTGAGTTCATATCGATTATCTGTCATCGGAATAATGTCTCGCTTTACACCCTTCTACCATCTTTTGCTATTGTATTTGATAGATAAAGAGCTCCCGCTAAGTTTGAATACGTAGGTTAATCACACAACCGACAAAATATTCTCTCTGGGGATCTTCAACCTTCCACTTACTACTCGCATCCGCTCTCTGCGCACCCTTCAAATCGGTGCTCTGACCTCTATATCAGCGACTGTAACTCGTACCTCCGAAGTTCGTCCCGAATTGCTACTAGCTACATTCACTTGCGAAGCTTGCCGTACCGAAATCCCCGGTATTGAGCAAACATTTCGGTATACGGAACCTACACAATGCCCTAACCTTACCTGTGGTAATCGTGTTAGCTGGAGATTAGAAATTAAGCAATCATCTTTTGTAGATTGGCAAAAGGTCCGTGTGCAAGAGAATTCTGGCGAAATACCTACGGGGAGCATGCCGAGAACCCTTGACATCATATTAAGAGGCGAAATCGTGGAGAGGGCGAAAGCCGGAGAGAAATGTATCTTTACCGGGACATTAATTGTGGTTCCTGATGTCAGCATGTTAGGATTGCCAGGTTTAAAAGCACAGAGTATGAAGGACATGAAGAATGCTCCACGAGGCGGAGCGGAAAGCACAGGTGTTACGGGGTTAAAGAGTCTAGGTGTAAGAGATCTAACTTACCGACTAGCTTTTCTCGCCTGCATGGTCACAAGCGATACAAGTGGGGTTCCTGGTGCGGGACTGCGAAAGAGTGCAGAGGAAGAAGAGGTCCAAGGCCTTCTAAGAGGCACTCAGGCAGAAATGGGCGATGATGAACGAGAACAAGAGGACTTCCTAAACTCGTTAACACAAGCCGAAATCGCAGAACTAAAAAGTATGGTCCACAGTGACCATATTTATTCGCGTCTAGTCAATTCAATAGCTCCCACTGTTTACGGTCACGAAGTTATCAAAAAGGGGATTCTGCTTCAACTTATGGGGGGTGTTCATAAGGAGACCCCAGAAGGCATGAGTCTTCGTGGAGATATTAATATTTGTATTGTAGGCGATCCCAGTACCAGCAAGTCTCAGTTCCTGAAATACGTTTGCTCCTTCCTCCCACGTGCCGTGTACACCTCCGGTAAAGCCTCTTCGGCAGCCGGCCTCACAGCAGCAGTTGTCAAGGACGAAGAAACTGGTGAATTTACCATCGAAGCTGGAGCCTTGATGTTGGCAGACAATGGTATTTGCGCTATCGATGAATTCGACAAAATGGATGTCGCAGACCAGGTAGCAATTCACGAAGCTATGGAACAGCAGACGATTTCTATAGCAAAAGCTGGTATCCAGGCCACTCTCAATGCTCGAACATCTATCCTTGCAGCAGCGAATCCTGTAGGAGGCCGATACAACCGGAAGACTACTCTCCGATCCAATATTAACATGTCTGCGCCTATCATGTCCCGTTTCGATCTCTTCTTTGTCGTTCTTGACGAATGCAACGAAGCGATCGATACCCATCTAGCTCGACACATCGTGGGGCTCCATCGTAATAGAGATGCGGCCATCACCCCAGAATTTACCACCGAACAGTTACAGCGATATATCAAATTCGCACGAACTTTCCGCCCCGTATTCACAGAGGAAGCCCGCACTCTTCTTGTTCAGAAGTATAAGGAGCTGCGCGCAGACGATGCTCAAGGCGGCGTTGGAAGAAACAGTTACCGAATTACTGTCCGTCAGCTCGAATCTCTTATCCGTCTTTCTGAGGCCATCGCCAAAGCAAATTGTGTAGAAGATGTCACAGAAGGTTTTGTAAATGAGGCCTTTGGTCTTCTTCGGCAGTCTGTCATCCACGTGGAGAAGGATGACGTCGAGGTCGATGATGAAGTAGATGAAGAGATGCAGGAAGATATGGATCAAGAAAGCCGCGAACCTACTGCTGCGGTCTCCACCCCGGGCATGTCTAGTAGCCAACCGCCCCGGGAGAAGACGAAAATTACATACGACCGATACATGCAGATTCTCAATCTCATTGTGCGTCGTATTAACGACGATGAAATAAATACCGGACAGGGTGTCGAGGAAGAGGAACTTAAGACATGGTATCTCGAGATGAGGGAGGAGGAGATCAACACTGAGGAGGAGCTTGAGGAGGAGAAAGCGCTTATCGGCAAGGTGCTTAAGCGCATGGTCAAGGTTTGTACTCCACATTTCATGACCCCACATGGAGCCAAAGTTGACATTCATATAGGACAACATCTTGATGCGAATCCGAGGAGAGGGATTGGTCGGCGAGGCAGCGGAAGGAAGCAGTGCGGAGGGTGGGAAAACGGTATTTGTACTGCATCCTAATGTGGCGTTGGAGGAGTTGGGAGCTGCTACTGCCCCTACATCCGCTTAGATTACGGTCATTCACGTTCGTGATTATGAGGGATGAATCGTGTCTATTTTCTCTGTATTCCTGTATTTTCCTGCGTTAAAATCATACCATGGTCCCTAGCAGCTCAATGCACCCCAAGCGCTCGTCTAAATATTCCTAAGTTGCTGGGCGACGTCTGATTATACAGACTCGGTCATTCTCTAACGCAACAGTACCTACACTCACTGCGCCTACAACCCCGGGTGACAACCTGTGAAGCCAAAACACAATCAATATTCGTCAAACTCTAGCCCAGGCGACAATCTGCTGTTTATAATTCCTCTTTTCTTGAGGGCTTATCTGCCCCTATATAGTTCTCCCTACGTTTGGTGATATAAGGTAGTTCATTTCCTTTTACCTCGGAGGAGCCATTGTTCCACGACCCGCCCCCCACGAAGGCTAGGAGAATTAAAAAAAACCCCCCACGATACAAGAACTAAAAGATGAGAGACCTTAGACTTCCTCAATGAGGCTGCAGCCAGGACAAATCGGTCCTGCTATGATACAAGGTGGTAGAATCCGACTCTAAGCTATATGCCTAGGGGTGGGGTCCACGATTAATTGGGTAGCGGGAGAGGAAGGGGAGGAAAAACAAAAGTATGCTCCCGCCTCCCATCAGGAATTGCAAATTCCGAACGCTATCGATCCCCCAGTACTCCAGACTGAATGGGCCTGTGAATTAATGCAGTTCCCCATCCTCATTGCGTACCGTTTGATCCCTCCTTACAAGTTGCATTGGGTAGATTATATTAGTAGTTCAGGATGCCCGGCGTGATCTTGATACTATACCAGCCCCTCCTGGGTAGCTTACTACGTGCAGTGGCAGCGGCGCGTCCTAGGGGAATAGTAATACCAAGGGCGTAATACCCCTGCGGACAATGAAACCTCAAAGGATAGAGCAAGCACCAGTGGTCCAGATGACATAAAGACACCCCGGGTCATCAGGTAGTTCACACCTCTTCACGCAAGATCGGACATGGTATCATAGTCGAAGTGATTTTCCCCCTCATTTCTTCCTAGGACAAACATAAGCCCTTCACCTTGTTTCTCCAAGTTTAGGGCACGGATGTCCGGGGCGGGTTTCTATCATCTTACTATATACGATACGTCCCTGATTATACTCTAGGATTGGATTAACACCAATTGGGGAGCCAAATTTAGGCTCTGATCAGTTGGAAAAAAAAAAAACTTAGCATGTGATGTCACTCCTAGAAGCTAGAGGGAGAGAGGGCTTTTCCGCAATGCAGGTGCACCCAAGGCACTGACTTATATCTTATAAAGTCCGGGAGTTATGGTTGTATCATAATTCGTGGTCCACGCTACTAGCACACGGGGGGGGGGGAATATGTCCGAAGAATTGCGAAGAATTTTTTACTCCTGTCCTTCCTTCCTTGGATCATCCCTGAGATTTTTTGGAGAAATGTGGTGCTGAGCGCAGGGCGAGTATAGCTGCATGGCAGTGGGGCCTAACTCTTGACGTATGATTACTAGGTTTATTAAGCCAACAGTAAGGACCGTATTTGCTGTCCGACTTATCTTTTGAATTGTTAAAGTGCTTTTTATAAGGGGGTGGAGTATATACTTGGGCTCATCCCAACGTTCTGTTTCGCCCCCTCCTTTCAATGATTCCCAGAACAGGTATCATTACTCCCAGTGTAGTCCGCGCCTAACTCACCGGCTATACGCGCGTGAAATAAATTACCTACCATCATAATGACAATTATTATTATTATTACTATGATAATGAGGACGATTTCTCGAAGAAGAAAACAGTTCCTTGAGAGGGAGAAGGCATATTATCCAAAATTTAATTATTATCCGGTCAAAGGTATTTCTTTACAGGGCCGACCCTAGTTTTTTGCAATATAGGGATAGGCCCTATAGTACCATACTCTCCAGAACTAGGGCACACCCTGCAAAGCTCATGCTACCGGTACCCACCCTATACAACCCCAACACAAAGCTAGGCAGTCTAGCAGCAATCAGGCCGCCTTCACCAGCAAGATAGACTCCCGCAAGCCCTCAAATCGGACGTTATCACAAGCCCCGAGTGACTCGATGTGAACTTCTGCCACCACCACAGTCACCAGCCTCCAAGGGAAGTATGCAATATCATACTAATACGAGGGTAGCACAACACGCCTTTGCGATACCCGAGGAGCTTACCTTACCTCCCGCCGATGTACAAGACATCATCATACATCTGCCGAAGCAAGGAGAATTTCACTGCAGTTAGAACAGGGCTTGAAGAGCTCAGGAGTGTACAGTACCATTAGCTTGAACCCATCCATCCATCCATCCATCCATCCATCCATCCATCCGTCCGTTCATCCATCCCGCCCCCCAGAGATCCCATAGTACACTATCCCTAAGGCGAAAAAAAATATAAAAGGTATTGATCGATACTGTACTCGATTATATGCCCCATGGTATTCAAGCCTTACCGTCACATCACCAAGTTATCCACACTATATGCGATACCGCATCATACGGGGCGGACAGAAACCATCTATCTACCAATGCACAAGGCTCAAACCCGTACAAGTACAATACCTGAGCAGTCAGATAATAAATTAGGGGGAAAGGAGATGGTGGTGCGAAGGTGTGGGAAGACAAGACAAGGCGATAAAAGGCGGGCAGGCAAACACCCCTATCACAAAAACTCCAGAAGGTTCGCAAAAATGTTTATGATATCATACGGTAATCTCATCTATCATTTCGCCGCCCACCCGCAGCCTCTCTCTCTCTTTCTCTTTCCCCCACACCGCAATCACAACCACCCGCACAACCATACTTGTACCGTATCCCTTAGTCCGTCGGGTGCTGCGCCCAAGAAATCTAGTTAAGAAAAGATCGAGATCTAGGGTGTAACCTTCCTTAATTAGAAATAAATTAACGAGATCGGGAAAGTATCCTTCCCTAACTGGAGGTAAATTACTTGGCTTTAAACTAAGACCTTTAGCACAGATTTCTTGGGCGCAGCGACGGACTAAGGGATAGTATATTTTTTCCTGATTAGACTTATATTGATAATAATATTATGGTTCTTTTCCCCACCAATTTCGTTCCAGGCCAAGGCCCCCACCCCACGCACCCCGCAATCCCGGAATGTGGTGTCCTACGGTACTCGGGGTTTCAACGGTTTACTTACTTTGTTTACCCACCTTTAGTATAATACTGTACATTTTACCTGGGTGAGGTGTGGTGATTGTGATTGATGCTAGGGAAGGAAGGAAGGAAGGAAGGAAGGAGATGATGATGATGGCGGCAGTTCCCGTTTGGTCATCTGGAGGATGGAGATAACCGCCCTGACTGTATCATAATATTATAGGCGGTCTCATATAGCTTTCTCCGGTTCTACAGTACAATACAGTACAGTGCCGAATTACTATTATACAGTATTAAGTTAAGCTTTACCTAACAAAGACCCTTGCCATAACTAAGCTATAATATAATAACACTGATTATCATTCCACAACTCGAGCTATTGAAACAACGGCAACTAAAAGTCATTCATTCTACTTCGCCCAAGTCCATAATATCAACTTCCTCTCATAGCTCTACATCGTTCGTAGCATCCTAGGCTAAAATAGCGCCGTACAGCACTCGCAAGTAAATTATGCATGCCACTACACCTACCACACAACTAACATCGCAATCACTGCACGACCCGGCAGAGCACGATACCCGGGAACGAGCACTAGACAGACAGGCAGACATCACAGATACGGGTTAGATCGAACCTTCAAAAATTCCCCGAATCATGATACTCCACACATGATACCACCCTCACTTCCTTCCTTCCTTCCCCCACCACCCGCCAGAACGCAACACGTAATATCCGGGAAACATACCGGCAGCTAAGTTAACAACCGTAGTTAGACCAGACTAGAACTAGAGTAATAGTTCATCTCAACGATCCCTTCTAATTAAACTAAACTAAACAGCCAGACCTGAACAAATATATGCTAGGAGAGTATGAAGAGTATAGATACAGTATAGCATAGCATAGGACGTACATAGCTCTTCCGGTATATACTCTCCCCTACTCTACAAGCGCTCTACTCAACCTCGCCCATAGCACTAACTTAGCATCATACTTTATAATACCAATAGTAGAATACAATACCCCACCTTTACAGTACAGTACAGTATCCCAAAATTAATTTTCTTTAAATCCATGTTAATAAATAAATAAATAAATAAGTAAATAAAACTGGAGATCATCCCGATATCATAGTACTCACCATTATATGATACCATACCATACATCTTTTGGAAAAAAGAAAAAAAGAAAAAAGAAAAAAAAGATCACGGTACCTCACATGAAGGAGTAGGAGTACT
>QOVD01000809.1:0-14245 GCA_003521225.1 Tuber microsphaerosporum
AGGTGCGGAATCTGCAAGTCTCATCAGTCCATGAGATAATGGCTAGTACTAACCCCGCCATGCCGAGGATTCTGCCATTGTAGGGATTGTGTTCGCTAGCGTAGATAGTGTTCTCAACGGGGCAGTCCGTCCGTCCCCCGCCGTCCCCCGCCGTCCTTTATAATGACGGCCGTCCTGCGAGTCCGCAGACGAGGACGGACTACATTGTGCCGCCCCGTCTTGCCCGGGGCTCTTGGCAATCCCCCCGCCGGGCCCTACCGGCGCCCTGGACAGTTGAGAACACTGGGCGTAGATCTTCTTGGATGAGGGGAATGTGGTGTGGTGATATTTGATAGAACGGAGGTAGATG
Organism: Tuber microsphaerosporum; assembly: GCA_003521225.1. Taxonomy (NCBI): domain Eukaryota; kingdom Fungi; phylum Ascomycota; class Pezizomycetes; order Pezizales; family Tuberaceae; genus Tuber; species Tuber microsphaerosporum. The sequence goes on from QOVD01000809.1 coordinate 350, forward strand.
ATGAGAGGATTGTACCGTAAAAACTCGAACAAACGGACCATGTGCTAGGACGTTGGAGTTGCCTCTCCTAGGAAAGTCTGGTGTTTTTTTCTCTTTTATTTGTCTTGAAAAGCAGGTTTTTTGGTGTGTTTGTCGCCCCCATTCCGCAGGAGGAAATTTTGGACTACATAGTGCATAGTCCGTTTATTCGAGTTTTTACGGTATCATACCCGTAGTGTGAGGATTGTGATGAGGGTTGTGGTGAGAGGATTGCGGTATCATAAGAGGATTGTGGGGAGATGGAGAATTTTTCGGTTTACTGAAGGAAGCAGAGAAATGTGTTAAACAACTGTAAGCGATGCGTATCCGAAACCCCTTTCCATGATCATTACGCGTCTCCCTGGCACAGGAACGATAGGTACCCGGCCCTACCATTTTGCACACTAGACTCTACTTGCCTCTTATAAATTTAGAGCAAACAACCTGACAACGAGCCTCACCCCCCCCTCTCAGAAACAACGAACATCACTACCATACAACCAACCGACGAGATAAACAGATTCAATTCAAGATGTCAAAGATAATTGACTCTCATATTCACCTCTTCACCAGAGACCACCTCCCACATCTCGCCTGGGCAACCCCAGAAAACACCCTCTACGAGGATAACTCCATCCCAGAATATCTCTCTGGCATCCCTCCTTCTAAGCTTGGTAACCTTAAGGGGTTTGTGTTCATCGAGGCAGATAGACGTTACACCATCCCCTCGGATGAGGCAATCTCTAAAAACGATACTGTCGCGTTAAAGAAGGCGTGGGAATGGCCGCTGGAGGAATTCGAGTTTGTGTATGGACTTTCAAAGGCGCACCCTCATAGCAAGTACGTTCTTGGAATTGTACCATGGGCTCCGATGAATCTTGGGGCTTCGGCCGTGGAGAGGTTTTATGAGTTGTTGGGTGTTGAAGGGGAAGGGGGTGCCGAGAGGGAGGAGATGTTGAAGGGGTTTAGGTACCTAGTGCAGGATAAGCCCTCGGGGACTATTGGTGAAGTCAAGTTCCGGGAGAGTATGGGGTGGGTGTGGAAAAAGGGGTTGGTGGTTGAAATTGGGGTCGATACTAGGAGTGGTGGATTGTGGCAGCTGGAAGAGGCTGTTAAGGCTATTCAAGAGGTTGTCAAAGGCTCAGAAGATGTTGGTGGTGTTGGAGCTTTTGTCGTTAGTCGGTTCACCTGCTCTTATACCCACGATAATGACAATACGGCCGCTAACCTTTGACTAACTAGACCACCTCTGCAAGCCGGACCTTCAAATTGTCCCCTCCGAAATCCCCTCCCACCCGACCTTCCAAACCTGGAAATCTAACCTCAAATCCCTCGCTGTTTCCCACCCCTCTATCATTATGAAAGTCTCTGGTATATTCGCAGAGCTCCCTCACGACGAGTCATTCTCCAAACTCACCGCCTCCCAAAAGGAGGATGCAATAATCGCCCATGTCACGCCCTGGATCTCGGAGGTCCTTTCTATTTTCGGTCCTGACCGGGTCATCTGGGGAAGCGATTGGCCCGTTTGCAAGATGGGGTTCGAAAAGATTTATCCAGCCAGAGAGTTTAGTGCGTGGGAGACATGGCACGGATTGGCGACAAAGGTGATGCTGAAGTTAGGCCAGGATAAGGATGCGATGGAGAAGCTGTTTTCGGGAAATACGGCTAGGGTTTATAAACTTAGTTGATGCACCTTATTGATGAGCGATGGTTTGTAGGGGTGATGGACGGATGCTGGATGCAGGGTGTGCTATGGTATAGACCAGATTCTCACGGGTAATGACACGTGAGCTGTTCCTTTTTTTATTCCTTCAATCGAAGCGGACCCCGCCACTACTCGACTGCGCTTTTAAGTGATTCGCCACCCAGCCTTAAGAATCCTTTACCGTCCTAGAGAGTAAAGGGGCCGGAGCACAAATTCTCACTCGTAACCACCCTTCCCCACTCCGGCCCCACATCCCGACTACGCAAGAACTCAGCATCCCATCCCCATCCCCCCATCTAGTTCCTGTCTTAGAGGAAGAATTACTCTGTGCCACCCGCGGATGGCATACGGCATCTGCCAATGTGTGTACCTAGTACTTGTAATTGTGCACCTATGCGGTACTTGTATGTGCCATGACCTTTGACAGTCGACATTCCCTACCCCGGTCTTGACAGGTTTCGGTCAAGGTTGGAGGGGTGGACGCTCTATTAGATAGGCCAAAGTCCGTTTTGGTTCATGTATACAGGGGATACATCTGAGGGTTTATGGGAGTGTAGTAGAATTTCAATATCTACCTTAAGTGCTTCCCTACCAACCCCATCCTAGGCTATCATATAAATTATCACGATATTTGGGGGGTGCGCTCTTAGCCAAACAGACATTCAGAAAATAATCAGAGACAGTTATACATAGTGGCGTTTGGCAGACTGTTGATTGACCTGCTTCCTACAAAGCACGGTAGATAGGTAGGTGTTTAATTGGTTGGTGATAAGATCGTAAACGAGGAATGTGAACTCACATATCATTCACTACTCTACTCCAGAACACACACAGGGTTTTTAATACTATGGGATAGGAGGGAAAGGACAGGCAGCCTATAGTATCCTGAAGCTGAATCCTTTCTCGATCCCATCCATGAGTATTCCAGAATGCCGACATCCAAGCTTCCTTTCTCCCCAGGAACACGTGGTACTTGCCCCAGACAAGGAGTATCCGAGGGCAGGAGCCGAGGATTCGCATGGGCGCTTAGATGCGCACTGATCTTTGGCAATATATTCTGTGAATCCCTGTTCCCGGATGCTTCTTACCTGGGACATGTATGTTCTAACCCTAGTTCGACTGCGCGAAACAAGGCTGGCTATCGGTACCGTACCTCCTCATGTAGATCCTCTATCCTCCCATCTCCTACCCTATGTCCTCGCCTATGTATCAACCATGCCGATACGCATTAACTACTCGAGATACTCATGCCACGTGTAGAGCACATTCCCTCACATCCGCTACGGCAATTGAACCCCAACGTGTAGGGCGGGAGGTAAGGGCTTATTTTTTTCGGGGTTACTTCCTACTCGAGCACCTGTATACTAGTAACGTTTACTTTTTTTGTTTTTTTACTTCTTTATTTTTTTATTTATCTGCCTATTATTTTCGGCCTGTAGTCCGCGGAGAGAAGTGAGGTGGGTAGGTGGACAGGGAGGCAGTTGAGGGCATATAGGTGCGGGGTATTAATGTACCCTCTTATACTTAAACACTGCTGTGGCCCGGTTGGGAAACAACAGCAGCGGAGGCGCGAACTTGACCGCCCGAGTTATCAAGGGAAGGGAAGGAAAATAGTGAAATAAAACCATGGAGCCAGCATTCTTTACAGGACCTACACCACCACCGATACCTACAAAGGACATCTTATCGTGGATGTTCGACGAGCCGAGATGTGAGGATGATCGAAAGGTATTTTTTCCACTCTCTGTTTTGATAGTGATGGAAATTGGGAGCTAAAGATGTTGAATGCCCTAGATCCTAATCGATGCGAGTAATGACTCTCGCTACGTAACCTTCGGCCACGCCCGTAACACAATCCGGAGATTAATCAAGGGCTTAAAGGCAGCGGGAATGAAAAAAGGGGATTGCGTGCTCATACATTCCTTCAACGACGTAGACCCCCTGGTCCCCAAACGGCTTCCCGACAAAGAGCTAACGGAGAAGCATCGGCTCGGTAGATATACTACCCCCTCATCGGCCTCTCAATAATAGGCGCTGGCGGGGTGTTCTCGGGCTCGAACCCATCGTACACTCCCCGGGAATTAATTCATCAGATTGCAACGTCGCAAACGAAGATCGTGATTTCAGAGCCGGAAATTCTGGTGAATGTCCGGGCCGCGATTGATGAGTTGCCGGAAGGGAGTGTTAAAGCAGTATATGTGTTCAATCCTAGGGAGGGACAGAGCGTTCCCGCTGGTGAGAGGTCTTGGGAGGAGCTACTTAATTCTGGGGAAGAAGGGGAGGATTGGGTAAGGTTTGATGATAAAGAGATGGCGGAGAATACAGTTGCTTGCAGACTTTTTAGCAGCGGAACGTCGGGGTTACCCAAGGGAGTGGAAATTACGCATTACGGCCTCGTAGCGCAGCATGAACTTGCGCATGAGACTGAAAAGGGACTCGAAAATGTGGGTTCACTATTACATCTTCAATTATTACACTCCCGAGCTAAGCTATAGCATGGAATAATAGCCAATCTTAACCCTAAAACTCCCCATGTTCCACGTCGCCAACGTCCCCCTGGTCTTCATGAGTATGTTCCGAATGCCCTGGGTCGGATACGTCCTCCGGAGGTTCGACATGGAAACCTGGCTCTCCACTGTGGAAAAGTACAAAGCAACGCACACGTCCCTCCCGCCTATCATCGCAGTGGGGATCGTGAAATCCCCGCTAACGGATAAGTACGATATTTCGTCGTTAAGATCTGTGATTTCTGCTGCATTCGCCTTGAACCCTGATATCCAAAGGATGTTGATCCGGAAGATCAAACCCGTGAAGGGGAAGGAAGAGGACGAACCAAGAATCACCCAACTATGGGGAATGACGGAGGCAACTTGTATCGTCACTAAATTTAATCACCCAGAAGTCGACGATACTGGGAGTGTAGGAAGACTGATACCGGGCATTGAAGCTAAGTATGTGGGATCATTTCTACACCTTTCTTATTCTCGGTTACGGAGCGAGCGAGCCCTAATACTATTATTTCCATCACATTACAACGGGTAGGATCGTAGACGACGAAGGAGCAGATATTAGCGACTACAATGTCACTGGCGAAATATGCCTACGGTAAGCAACAAGCTGCCACCCTGCCCATCACCGCCATAGGCCCCACAATGCGATTCTGCATCTAGAACCCTCTATCCATTTCGGCATTTCGCCGGGGTTCCTTAGCTAACAGTATGTACGATACATGCGATGCCACAGCGGCCCGACAATTACAAAAGGCTACTTCGGAAACCCGGATGCTACCCACGCATCCTGGGACCAAAGCGGGTTTTATCACACTGGCGATGTAGGGTACTGTGATCGGGAGACCAAGAAATGGTACTTGATAGACAGGAAGAAGGTTCGTTTGTCGCAGTAGCACTGTTTTCTATTTTCCCAATTTTCTGGTATGCTATCTTAGTTCGTTACCGTATCTCCTCGGAGAGGTCGGATCGGAGCTAAGGCCGGCCGAGCCGACCAGAGGGCAAGAAGACACCCAAATCGCCATGCTTCAGGCAAGTACGGCAGCAGAAGGCAATTGGGCAGGCCCTTCTTAGGACTAATCTAGCTTTTACGAAAAGATACGGTAGTTCATATAGCGCAAACTAACAAAACACTTTTTCCCACACATCTAGGATCTTATCAAAGTCCGGGGCTTCCAAGTTGCCCCAGGAGAGCTGGAAGGCTTGCTACTGGCCCACCCGCAGATAGTAGACGCAGCGGTGATAGGTGTTGTCCTGGAGAAGTATGGAAGTGAGCTTCCGAGGGCATACGTCGTTTTGCGTCCCGGGAACACCGCAGACAAGACGGTGTCGTTGGATGAAGACGGGGTTAAGGAATTTGTCAAGAGTCAGGTCGCGACGTACAAGAGGCTTGAAGGGGGAGTTGTCTTTGTGGACGCGATTCCGAAGAATGCTACGGGGAAGGTACTCAAAGGGGTTTTGAGGGAGTGGGCTGCCAGAGAAGTTGGGAGGGTTGGTAGTGGTAGCTGTTAGGTGGGGTGTTCGGGATACCGTTATTGAGCCTGGTTCAATACCGGTATTGTATTGCGGATCCTATCTCTAAGCATCGTATCAGATTGATGCGGTAGACAAGAAGCGAACATCGTTATACTATATCAAGACACACACCTGAGCAATAAACCAGAATTCACGATCCCTTCGCCCTGAAGAATTTCCCTCAGCTATGTAAACCCTGGGTTACTCATCATCCCGCCCCCACCTCTCCTCCGATAGAAGTTACGGAATCCCTCCTGTCCCGAAATATTTTCTCATCGTTCCTCTCCCATCCCGCAACGTCGCATCTGTTAATCCCTCCCTCGCTCACCCGCTCGCAGTGCGCAGCATTCACACAGCGACCCCCCCTGAATGCTCTCATCCTCGCCATCGGTCTTCTCTCCGGCCGTTAAAGTTGATGGGAATCCGGACGTGCTTCCCGCCACAGGGTACAAGTGCGCTGCAGTGCCCGAACCTTGACAGATTCACTTTTTGCCAACCAAATACCCCTATTCGTCATACGCCCAGTTTCGTCGTGCCGCAAGTTGTCCTCGAGCACTTCTGCGAGTAATTGCTTTACTACATGCGGTACTTCATGTCCAACCACACCGCCTGCCTGCTGCAAAACGTCACGATCCAGTACCTGTACCTGTACAACGTAAAAATCTGGAGAATCTCGCTAGAACGTTGGAGTTGCCCCTCCTAGTAAGGTCTCCTGGTACAAGGGACAAGGCGGAGCGATCGCACACCACCTTGGCGTCTCACCAGCTGCCAAATATCTTGGCTCGTCAGACACTTTGGTGTACCGTATGCGAAGACTCTATGCACGCCCCATTTTTGCTACCTACCCACGATATCTTAACTGAGGGCTGAGAGAGGGAGATCTTTGGCCTGATCCAAAAGGGGAAAGCCTGGAAGCCCTAGCGTTATTGACAACTACCACAAAAACCCGTTAAACCCACTATCGGCCGCCAGGCCCCTAGCTCCCCCCCGAATCCGAAACAACGCACTTCGAAGAAGGAATAGTGTTTTCCGGGGTATAGCTTAATTAAGTGTGAGCCCACTGGATCACCTTCCAAGCATCCTCAAGAGTGCCTGAGGACAGGGATCAAGAACTTGCGCTCGAGAATGGCAGATTGTCCGTGCACATCCGAGCACCCACACTAAACTTAGACACAAATGTTCAGGTAATTCTAGAGCAGTGCTTGTGTCAGTAATTTTGTTCACCTTCCTCCGTTAAGCCTATTGTGTTTAGCATCGCGATTTCCGTTACGCAATCCGATAGCGAACCTAAAGAGTTGTTACGGCATTTCCAGCTTACGAGTGCCCGCCCGGCACTGGTCGGGTTCTAACAAGTTGCAAGGAAAACTGGGGAATAGTACAAGTAAGACGGGAGTTACCGAGCGGGGTCCCGGACATGGTGCTCCCCCGGTGAGAATCATCACCGACCCGAAAGGTTTTTTCTTTTTCCACTTTCTACTTCCTTTTTTTTCACCCTTCGAATGCTGTTTCCTACAACATACCGATACCTGCTGGAAAGTTAACGGACAGTTAACTTAGGCTGCAGTGACCCGTAAAACAAGCCCTGTCTCGTGCGAAAACATCTCCCGTGACACCTGCAACTTTCTTACAGTATTTTATCGGCAGTTGGCCGTATGAACTTGCCTATCTCAGTCTCGGCAAGGTGGGGCAGACCTAGCCCCACCGTTGCATCCGCAGAGAAGAAGGGGAAAAAAATTAGGACGGTTGAAGGAATGGCGAACTGATAACCTTTGAGAAAGTGATATCGTTCTCGTATAATTCGCTATCAGATTATTAGAGGGAATCGTGGCATCAGCCCATGGTAGGTTTTGTTTGACAGGTTCTAGAATTATCAGTACCAGTCAATGAGATCCAGCACATTCAGCGTGATCAGGCTGTTACCATGTAATCCCTCTTGTCTCTTGGGTACGGAGATTAGGGATTTGGCGGAGATAGTGGATTGTTATACGAGATTTTGTGGTATTATGATAAGGCTTGCACTCCACCTCTTCTGGGGATTGGACCGCATTGCTTGGGCTAGGCGTAAATTTTTTCTTCTTCATCCTTAGATTCCCGCTATGGATTATAGAACAAGTATACTGTAGTGTGATAACATTTTAGCTTTTGTGGCTTTGAATGGTAGTTAATTCGTTGGCAGTGGTCTCGTAGAAAATGTGTTTTTACAACACGGGAAGATATTTATTTATTGATTGATTGACTAATCGACCGGTTGGGGGAACATTCAACCCAAAGCCATGGCATTGGCCCACTAAGTTAGTAAGTTACCAAATAATGCAACGCTACAGGATAGGCAGGTGTAAATTTCAGATTCGCCATGGGGGGGTAGGGGGGTAGGGCGATCCCCCGAGACGTTCGCGGTCGCTGGGTTCCGCTCCGTAACTTACCGCAGTTCAAATTACCTCTAGGTCTTCACGCCGGGAGAGGGAGGAAACTGGTCTGCGGATCTCCCTGGTTCTGCTGAAGAACCTTAAACAGTGAGAAAATTGGGCAGGGTTAGAACATAAACTGGAATATGATAGTCTGGGCTCGTATCGTACCGGGGGATTATGGGGGGAGGACAGACTGTTGGCTAATTGAAGGTTTAAAGATTAGTTTGATGAAGCCATCTATGATACTTTGGTTTGTTTGTTTTTCTTTTTTATACAGTACGCACTCCATCGATTCGAAAGGGTCGTCGTCAGCTTGTTGTCTGTTCTTGAACTTTTCTCGATTCTTCTTTTTTTCTCCTGACGCCATGGCAGGGATTTGGATTAGATTAGTCCTCTAATAGGGAGAAGTGAAGTTCATAGCTAAAAGTAGTAAAGTGGGTTGTGGGAAATTGCGCTGAAGATAAAAGAGGGGAAAGAAACCAAAAAAAGACTTTGAGAAACTCTGGCACTGACGATCTTTTCGAGATCGATAGTGCTGTAATGATGCACTATCCCTATGTGAGGTTACACTTGGCCAAAGTACTGTAATACATCCCAAAAACGCCGATATGTCTGAGATACCAAGGAGCAGGAGAACTTATCAAGAATCTGAGGTTATGGATTGTTCCGCGGTGCACTGATCGTCCAGGAGACTTGTTCAAATTTCCAAGGCTTTTATGAGAAGCGATGGATCTCGTGGTCAAAATTCACTACTTTGGTTGCTTTTGTCCTCCTATGTCCGGGTTTTTATCCGACCAGCCTGAATCTGCCCAATCGTGGACATCATGCTGCCAGAGGCACTCAAGTACCGGTATGATACGGCAAGGATTCGCTTTGGGTAGGATGAGTAGTGATTGGAGAGGAGAAATAGTTTATGGTGCGAACTAAAACCTCCTGTCAACGCTTCATGCGGAGGTAATGCAACATTATGCAAAGCGAACAAGAATAGCTAGTCCACTCAAACCTTCCTAGGTGCCATAGTTTTGGGTTTTATCGTCCGAACTTTCCTTGCATGGGTTTAGGCTATTTCCTATACCGGTATTTACTCTGCCTGGTTTTCCAGCTGTGGAAGATGTCTTGGTGGAACCTTAGCGGAGTACCGGCATACCGGCACGCCGATATTCCCCTTGGCATGGATCTCCAGGCGTAACGTGCTGGGTGGCGCCGAATCTGACTACTAGGAGGATGGTACAACCACGGGATCGCTCATCTTGGTCGTTTCTCTAGCAATGTAATGTGCGCTCCCTTACAGAGCAGAATCTCGCTGTGGTCATCTATGGTATATAGTTATTTCTAGAGTTTCTAGCAACGAGTTCAGTTTGATTTAGTGGGGAAGTGGATTTTGAAAGGGGTTGTCGTTGGATTAAGCTAGTTGTCCAAAAGTGTCGTATCCTGAAATCTGTGTATCTTGGCAGCAGGATTTCCGGAAAACTTTCTAAAAGTGGCTTGTAGTTAAAGCTGGCGGGGTATGGGACTAGAAGCCGTAGAGGGAGTGTGTCGCCCCCCAACTTCCTTTTCAATTGGTAGGAGGCAGTCAACTAGACTATTTTGAAGTTTAGAGCATACAGGGCGAACTGAATATCTGCACGCAAGCCAGTCTATGGCCAGGGGGGTTACACAATTCCCCCCTATCGCTTCCGGCACCGTAATTGATTCGGTTTGCCGGTGGTAGGGTGGCGATGTCCTTGATCATACCGGTATTTGCTTGTTCGCTTGATCGGCCGTGTTTTTTTTTCGCGGAGAAAGCACCGTATTATTCACGATACTTGCCGGATCCAAAAGCATTCGGAGATGGCCTATGGGCTCGGCACCAAGATCCCAGGCCCGGTTGGGAAGGAAGCAGCCGAATAACAGGTGCAAATATAAAGAAAAGTTAAACAAGATTACTCGAGTACTTGCAGCAGACTAAAATACAGTCCCTGGAGAAATAGCTGAGACAGGTGAACATGGAGGCGAGAGGACAAATCAGAAAGCCTACTTCCCCTGGGTGCTTGGCGCTGAGGCACAGGAGAAAAATTCTTGTGCTGGTACTAGTACTGTGCCAAAACATCTCTCGTGACACTTGCGCTCGGACAATGGTACGGGCAGCCCAAGGGGCCTGCATAGAGTCTTCGTAAACTCGAGTGCACCAAAGTGGCTTACAAGCCAAAATCTTTAAGCACTGTTGGGGCCCTGAAGTGGTGTGTGCGAGCAACTTGATTTCCATTACAAAACTTATGCCCTGTACCTCCATATGTGCGATCGCTATGTCTGTCCCATGTATTCGAGTACCGTACAGTGCCATATGACATGACGCTGGATGTTTTTTTCAGCGCTGTTCAGTAACGGGCAAATCCGGGAACTTGCATTAGTTTACTTCATCGTGTTGGCTAGTGATATCTTCATGTTTCTGCAGTAGCAATGTATCAAAGTTCACCAAGGTAACTTGAGGTGAAGGGTGGTTATACCGGTAACAGATGTTATCATACAAGGGCAGGGAACAGTTAACCCGAAAGGGCGGGGATATATTTGGCGGCTTGACCTTAAATAACTGTCCAATAACTTCTTACCGGACCCTCTATAATACCAAAAAATCTCGTATCATAATTCATCAACTAAAGCCCAGAGCTATATAGATTCGGGCAGAGATGGTGGAAATTTTTATAGTGTCGCAAAACCCCAACCTTTTTCCCTTGGATTTTCGGCATTCCCGTTTTGCTTGGTGTGTGGTTTGCTCGAAGTTCCAGTCAAGTGTGTTCTGTGGGCATCATGGACCTTTTACAAAGGCAGGGAACAATTAACTTAGATGGGCAGGGATCTATCTGGCTGGCTAACCTGAAATAACTGTTTAATAACTGCTTTCCGGACTCTGTACTGCAAGAACAATGTCAGGTCTAGAAAGAGAATGCGTCCAACAAACAGGAAAGGCAATGGACGCCTTCGCACATGGTTAGATGGGTACCGTATTCGGGTTCGCCTTCGGAGAGAGGTCCACGATGGGAACGTAGTCCCACAGGTTCGGGCTGTTTCGCCTAGTTGAAAGAAGAAAAAAGAAGAAAAAGAAGAAAAAGAAGAAAAAGAAGAAAAGCGATCGATCATCGTGGTGGGTCGCGTTCGTATTCGTTCCCTTCCTTCTCGTTCAGTGAGGATGTGACTGTCTCGGCTCAGGAGGGGGTGTTGGAAAACCGCTCTCACCCCTCCCCGAAAACCCCCCCCGGCCTGCAGGCTACGGTGCCGCGAGACGTTGCGAACCGTACTTGCCCAATACTCGAGTGCCCGAATACCGGTACTAGAGAAAACTGAGACATGATGGAGAAAAGACTCTGGTGGGGCAAGTGTGGTTTCGGACCAACCAGATTGCTAGGATTTGGCTCCGGATGCGAAATCACAAAAGTCCCTAAATGTCCAAGCGGGAGTGACGCCCCAATCAATCACATCTCGGCTGATGGCTGCACATACTCCGCGAGCGTGAGTGCATTCCAGCATGAGATTCGAATTCAACTCTCGTAAAAACTCAAACAAAACCGTGTGCTATGTCGTTGGAGTTACTTCCTCTGGTATGGTCTGGCGTCTTTGTTTTGTTTTCTTACGTCTCTCATGGGGGCTGAGCAGCTCCTCCTCTGCTGTGCTCCCCCCCTTTTCTAGGGTGGGTAGTTCTCGACTACCGGTACAGTACATAGCACACGACTCTCTTATTTGAGTTTCTACGCTACTCTAGCTCCATGAATGATCTGAGAGGGGGGTGAGCGTTGGGATTTGCGGGTGCAATTACTCGAGAACAGTACAGGGGCTAGTACCCCGGTGGGCCGGGGTTGGTTAGCTGGGGTACCGGGTACCGGTATTGCTGTGGAGGGATCAATCGTATAGTGCAGAGGACCGTAGACTTGTACTAAGTGGTAGCTTTTCGTCTCTTTAGAGTTACCATCTCCACTCTCTCGCTTAATTTAAGCTAGCCAGCCAGGATTCCCCTTTCCCACATACTCAAAGAGCCTCATCCCAGCCCCAAGTTTCCCAAACTCAAGTCCAAACTCCCCTACCGCTGGACTGGACACAGTGCTAGAGTATGATATGATATGGTACAAGCGGCCCCTCGCGAGGGTGAGTTCCAGCTGCCACACTGTGTCGCCCGCCCGAGATATTACAGCATATCCCGGGGGCACCAGTACTTGCACTAATACCATCGCCATTTCATAAAAACTGTACTGGGACGAATCCCTTGATAGTCTATGCAGCTCCACGCAACTAGAGGAAAAAGGAAAAAGGAAAAAGGAAAAAACCAAGAACGCGGGTTTCACCCCAAGCTTCAGATTAGACTTCATTCCCAAGCAAAAGTAAAGCTAAGCTAGTACTTTGAAGACTAAGTAGGTTATAGCATAGCTTGCTAGGCTGCTTGGAGAGCTTAATTCTGCTGGTAGAAGTATGAGTGCCTGTGGATGGCGTGTTCTTCAGTGTGTGTTTTATTGTACCCAGATGGAAAGTGCCGGTCAGACTAAGATCAGCCACTTCACATGGCACTAGCTTGGTTATCGGTGGGACCTGGCGGATTAGATGATGTCTAATTTTTTGATGGTATGCTGCTCTCTCTCTCCCACTAACTTCTCTTCACGGGATGCCGTCTAGTGTTGCAGGTGTCTCTCTAGCATGATACATAATAAATCCCCCATCCCCTCCCAGTACACATATCATTGTCTCCGTTTTTTGTCGATCTTTTTCCACACCTCTTCTAATTTTTATTCCGCCGTTTGTCACTTTGTCGTTCGCTCGCGGAAAGATGTATACGGTATTACTAGAGAGGACTTTATTCAGCCATGCGCCTATCCACGATGACGATGACAATTCATCCCAGCTGATGGGGAGCGCTATCACGCTGACTATATTTGTGGGATTGGTGGTTGCCATGAGGGTCTATTGTAGGGCTTACCTACTTAGGAATATGGGAGCTGACGATTGGACTATGATTGCTGCTGCGGTGAGTATGTCTGGGTTGGATTGGTATTCTGGGGGGATTCCTCGGAGGAGAAGGTATTTTTAGAGAGATAGAGAGAGCGTGGGCTGATTCAGTAATTGGGGATTTGGTGGTTTATAGGTTGCTATATTGGGACTTACGGTGCCGAACTTCGTAGGTTTGTCGCACTTACATTTTTTGAGCTCTCTTGTTTGGTTGTGATGTTTGGTTGCATTTGCTCGTGGTATTAATGTCATGTTAGCTTGTATGCATTACGGAGCAGGGAGACATAAATGGACTCTACCAATAGAGTGGGCTTCTCCCGCTCGGGAGGTAACTACCTTCACCCTTCCTCATTCTTATTCTATGTACTAATAATGCCTCCCATCTAGGTAGGCTATGTAGCCCAAATATTCTACTTCACATCCCTAGGCTTCTGCAAAGCCTCTCTAATTCTCTTCGTGATGAGAGTAACCTCTTCAAGGACCACTCTTTTGGTATCTTGGGGTCTTCTGATAGGTGTCTCGTGCTACAGCATAGCCGCACTCGGAATCTCCATCTTCCCGTGCCTGCCGATAGAGTATACATGGAAGATGGCGGGGCCAGAGGGGAAGAACATGAAGGGGGCATGTTTGGATGCGCGTGTTACGCAGTATACTTTACCGTCAATTAATATACTCACGGACATTGTTATCTGGTTGCTGCAATTGAAGATGATTTGGAATATACAGTTGCCGCGGAGGCAGAAGCTGAGTTTGATTGGGATTTTTGCGTTGGGGG